>CM049605.1:1530385-1616707 GCA_026979955.1 Megalurothrips usitatus
CCTCGAGAGCCAGCGTTTAACTTTTGCACGGAGTGGCCTAGCGACATGCGGTTTTCGGCATTGGAAATGGAGCGCCCGCAGGGCGCCAAGAACATGGTGGGCCCGCAGGGCCCACGTGGCGTAAGGGGACTTCGAGCGCAGCGAGAGGTCCCCTTACGCCACTCAGGAGGGCCGAAGGCCCTCTAAACGAGCTTTCTCATGCGCGCGGAGCGCGCATCAGAAAGCGAGTATGGCGTATATAAACGCACGGTGGCAACAATTTACAAATTTTATGAGAATTGTTTGATTTGTTAGGTTAGGGTTGGCCGCTGCGTCTGGTGCGCCTGCAAGGCACTCCTGCACTCCGCCGCGTGTCGGGACGGGCTGAGTTAGCGATATCAATCGTTGCAAAAATATGTACCACCGGACACATCTCGAGTTACTTGAGGCGGGGGCCGGAGGCCCCCGCGAACGCCGCCGGCAGCTTAAGCTGGCCAAGTACCCCTGTCGAACCGGGTGGAGCGGGACCGGTTGCGGTGCCCCTGAGGGGAGGTTGACTCTGGTATGATGCAAGAAAGATGTGGTCTAAATTTGAACTTTCTATGTCAAACCGTTCTCCAGATATCGCGCGGACAAACACACAGACAGACAGACAAAACATTTTTGACCCAGTCGGTCCAGGGCTTTGCTATCGCTCAGCCAACAATAATTTAAAAAAAAAAATGCCAGCAAAAGTTGCCGTGGCAGCAGGTGATACTATGTTAAGAACTGTTTTGTGGAAATTATAAATGGTGTGAGTCTTTTAGACACCTGCGGCGGATTGTTTTCTTTCTTTGCCATTTAACGGGCTGATTGGCTGAGCGATAGCGAAGCCCTGGACCGACGGGGTCAAAAATGTTTTGTCTGCCTGTCTGTCTGTTTGTCCGCGCGATTTCTCGAGAACGGTTATACGTAGAAAGCTCAAATTTGGACCACATCTTTCTTGCATCATAACACAGTCAACCTCCCCTCAGGGGCACCGCAGCCCAAGCGGTTACTTAGATAATTTTCGCAAGTGGTCTAAAATTTAAAATCCGCCGGTTGGGTGAAGTCAGTATGCGCCGTGCGCCTGTCAGGGAAGGGCGGGTCAGTGACTCGAGTGGGTTACGGTCGGTTAGGTTAGTGGAAGCCTGGGTATGTTAGGTGCAGGCAGGTAAGGGTAGGTTAGGACTGTTTGAGTGGCATTGACAAGGAAAGGATGACCTAAGATACGTTCGGAAGCCAGAACATGAGCTTGGCTGCGGCCGTGAGAAGAAAGTGACGCCCGGAGGGCGTCCTCCTGACTGGCGCCGCAGGGTCCTACTCGTCAGGTGACAGCCGCCGGCAGGCCAAGGTAGGCGTGCGCCAGGCGTGGAGTGGGGGAACAGTGATTCGCGATGCGCGAAGCCTGTTACGCCACGACGCGGTCTGGCGTACGTCTACCTTGTTTAATTGGGGGGACACGCGGGGAAGGACGGGGGACGAGCAGGCGTCGGCCACACCCGTTGTTCTAACCCTCCGTTTACGAAAGGTGACGCCTGACCGGTCCGTAAGGATATGTGTACCGGATGCCCAGATTCTGGGCCAGGGGAATACCGCGCGTGGCGGCGGCAGGCGAAGGCGCTCCGCTGCAGACCGATGCGCGCCCCACGCGCCATTCTCGGGTACATATGTTGGGTGTTTTAGATCGCTCTAGGTTGATCGGATCAGAAAGATACGAATATTGCCGAAAAGCCCAGACGTTGTACTAGAATCGCCTCGCTTACACCCACCATCTATAACGAACCGTTCACGAGCTACGGCTTGACAAAGGGTAACTTCTGACTGGTCGGGCGCACATAGGGCGCTCTAGATCGCTCTAGAATGGTCGGATCTAAAAAAAATATGTGTACCAAAAAAAATGCCAGCAGCAGTTGCCATAGCAGCAGGTGATACACACGTTCGATTTCGCTTGTCGCCAGAAAGCCTAGGTATTGGTCTGGAATCGTGGGACCCTTGGGAGCAGAGACCGGCGCGTGGCGGTCAGCGCCTGGAGGGTAGGCCACCCATCGGGAGTTGCGGGGGCGACTGCCTACCTCCCAGGCTGATCGTCCGGCTGCCGCGCGGCAAGTTATCGGGGCGGCGCGGCTTTCCGGCTTCTCCTACAGTTTTGACATTAGATGGGGGAGGGCGAACCCATTGCAAGGGAGGACCTCATCGATGGATTCGTGATTTTGGTTTTAGTTTTCTGATCATCTGGAACGGGGCACGGTGCGGCGCGCGCTCGGAGCCGGGACGTCGGGCGGAGTGGGCCCACGACCGCCTGCATGTGTCGAAACTGTCCGCTGTTAGCCTTGACTCCTTCTCGTGGTTCTAACCGCCTAGTGCAATGTTCGGAGCGTTATCTAGTGGTAAAGTGCAACACTTCTGAGGGATGGCTGTAAGGGTTGAGTTTGGAATGGAGCTCGAAGATTTACATGTTACCCTGGTGAAATTGAAACGAAGGCCATTTTAAGTATCATGCAGAAGATTTTTGTATGTTCTTTTCATTGTGTGTGAGGGGATTTCACTATTTGAAACTAGAGGGAAAGGGCCTTTGCCTTTTTGAATATTGGTTTTATAATTAGTGGTATTCTCATCTTAGTCAATGCCTTGGCTCTTGAGAAGAAATAAATATTTTAAGAAACGAAGGCCATTTTAAGTATCATGCAGAAGATTTTTGTATGTTCTTTTCATTGTGTGTGAGGGGATTTCACTATTTGAAACTAGAGGGAAAGGGCCTTTGCCTTTTTGAATATTGGTTTTATAATTAGTGGTATTCTCATCTTAGTCAATGCCTTGGCTCTTGAGAAGAAATAAATATTTTAAGAAATGCATTTGCAATTACAAAAAAGTGAAGATACTATGCTAATTCTTGTTTCGTTTCAACTGTTCGTTGGTTATGTAAGAGTAGGTTCTGTGCCCAATTGAAGAGATTGTTTAACACCAACACAAATCCAATAATCAAGTTATTTATTGTAATTAACTTACATAAAATTAATGCAAAATATAACATTTCTTTTTAAAAAATCAATGTTTAAAAACGTTAATCAATGCCAATTATCTAGGCTTACAAAAACTGATGGGAGTATAAAAGCTATTATTTCTGAAGAGAGCAATCAATCTTTTAATCTACATGACTCACATAAAATGAATGCATAATATAACATCTTTTAAAAAAATGTAAATCAATGCCAATTATCCTGTTCCATAAAACTGAATCTATAAAAAACAGTGAGATCAGAGGTCTGTCGGATCAAATATTACAGTAGTCCAGGCTTACAAAAACTGATGGAAGTATAAAGGCTATTATTTCTAAAGAGATCAGTTAAAAAAAAAGAAATACTGTGTAACTAGTACAGTTAATAAGTATAAAAAGTACTATCACTACAGAGGTCAGTGAAAACAGAAATAATAAAGAAATATCACTTCTTCAGCACTGGAAGCACTATCACAATTTTGGCGTCACGCACTATCACTAAACAATACCAATAAAACTGTTGAAACAGAGATCATAAAAAATTAATCATGACACCTTGCCCTACAGGACAGTATTGTTGTTTTCATCTCGGCCTTTTTCTGTTGAACTTTTGAACAATGAGAACAGACACAATTGCCTTAAGGATAAGGGTTGTATTGGCTTCTGAATTCTTCTTTGGTTATATTTTTGTATACTATGTTCTTTCACTTGGTTGCTATACATCTCCACGGAGGAGAAGTCAAGAATATAGGGGATTCTTTGGTTGGATGAGTACTTCATTGCCACACGGCACAAGGGCAAGTCGAAATTGACAAGCAGATGCGCCATGAACATGTCCAATTTTTGAAGACTTAAACTGCCATAAGTGGCACCTTGTAATAGAATGGGAACTTGTTAAAGAAAAGTGACACTTATTAATGAGCATATACAGATGAATCAACAATATTGTACCTGTATTATTTGAAAACTAATGCCACTGAATTCCACTGTTACCACATTCCGAAATACTGTTACATGATTAGAATTAAAGTTTTGGCTTCAAAATTGAAGTGCATTGCACAAAGATGTCGATGTCACTCCAGGTATTTGTTTTTGTGGCCGTGAATGCCGCCAAACCACCTGTAATATAATGCCTACTTAAAATATGATAATGAAAAGAAACCAAGATCGTGTCTCATTTCTGAATTCTTAATAGTACTTCAGAAAGGATCAGAGGTGACATAGACAAACGACTAAATCTTACCTGCAACACACCACAAATTGTGAATATTGCAAGTGTTGCAAAGTTGATTATAGATCTGCAGGGCTTGGTGTGTTTCATTACAAATATCTTGACTGACTGGAGTTCCATTGTCCATGACTTTTCCCGCATTGACAGGATTTCTCGCAGCAAGATGCTGCTCACAAAGAGTTTTCGTTGGTTCATGTACCTCTGGGTACAAACTGTAACGGTACGGGACTAGAGCCTGTTTGTTGTCTCTCATGTTGGGGTGGCAGAGATCTGAAATGGAATACAACACCCAGCAATTCATACAAGCAGTTGCCTGTCAAAATTATAATTGATGAAACATTCTCTAACCAGATCATACATAGCAAATTGTTTCTGTCACTTAATCCCAAAAGCAAAACTTGACGATAGTATGAGGGATCAGCGTGATTTGTTAGTAAACAATACACATCAACACATGGCAGACGACGATGTTGTGATACAGGTACCACTTTGGGTTGGAGTGTGTGTGTGTGTACTAGACAAAGAAATAGGTAGACCGGCAGTGCCTGAGAGCAGTTTCGTTCGGCTCACGCGCCCCGCTTCGGGTGTCTTCGGCAATCTCCGGAAGGGGACCGGCCTTTGACAGTGAGGCCGAGACGCACATGTGGTCCGGAGCCGGGGCGCCCCCCTGCGGCGTGGAATGGCACGGTGCGGGCGGCGTGTGCGGAACCAATGTCTCCGGGCCGACCTCTTAGTGACCGTCCCCGACGGTCAGACTCCCGAATGGCAGCCCGAAGGCGGCGGAAACACCCGAAGCGGGGCGCGTGAGCCGGACCGGGGCTCAGAATGTGCTCTCACCCGGCTCCGTGCTGCGCATATGGGCGCTGCCGGTCTACCTATTTCTTTGTCTAGTGTGTGTGTGTGCGTGTGTTGTTTTGGTATGGAATGAAAACGTTCGCGATCCAATGATAATAATAATTAAATAGAAACAATTTTGCGATTTTTTAAATTATTTACAGGCAAAGAAAATGTCAAATTGGTTGAAAAAGTGAGAATTTATTCGCAGAAGAGCTTTGGGTTGGAGAGTACATATATGCCGCGACCGGAGCGCTCTCTGTGTTTGCGTTTCGTTTGTTTCCATTAACGATTATTAGAAGGGCGCTGGAAAAAGAAATGATCGTCTCGTAAATTATAATAAATTATTGTTATGTTTAACCCGAGAAAAAACGATTGACATAGTAAATTGTGTTTTGAAAGAAAATGTGTTGTGGTGCGGAGGGATCGCTGTGCGAACTATTTGTTGAGCGGAGTGATCTTCGCGCGGTCCATCCGCGCCGCGCCTGCGGCGGTGCCTAGGCAGGACAGACGCCGGCAGTGTTGTTGTCGCTCTGTGAGTAGATTTGGAATTCCTTGTCGCCGTTCTGCATTTGGATATTTTTGCTGCAGAGTAAGATTGAGCAAGGTAAGCGTCAATCCTTGGATTGTTAGAGCCATCAGCCTGCATCAGCCATACGCTTATTTGCCGGATGTTACGCGTAATTGTCGTAGATCCTAAGTAGGGTTAACATGGCGGCCACTTGTTGGAGGTTGCGTTCCAAGTGTCGCCAGTATGCAGTATGGTTTCTCAGTGGTTGTGATGAGATGGCTGGCGGCAAGAATGTGTCTATATGGAGCGTGCGAATTGTTCCTGTGCCTGACAATAGTATTTCTTTATTGAACTGCCATTGCATTCTATTTGTTTTTCAGATGTCGGACAGATACCAGGTGTTCAAAGCAGCCAACTCCAGGACTATGGTTAAAATTTCCATTTGTAAACTGGCCCTCAATGTACCACATGTTGTTCTGAAAATTTCTGAACAAAATCACCCTGAGCACGAGCGCAACATTAAAGTCATTGTGAGGGATTCGAAGAAGATGCAGATGTTTTCATATCTGCCTCCTCGATTTGTTAAGACTCTGACGTTAGATCATATCAACTGATTTGCCCAAGATATTCTTCAGAGAAGACCACCTTTTATTTTGTTTGGGGGAATGCAAGGGAATCCCTTTAACATCTGCCTACTCCCTTTCAGTAAGTTGTGTGTGTGTGTGCTATTTTTTGGGTGTTTTGGACTGTCCCGATTTGAATCCATTAACATAGGCTTAAATTGTCTGCAGGTCTTGGCATTGCTGCTGCGGCACTGAAGGGAGAACCCATTGAACCCCCGCCTGCTGCCATAGAAACGGAAGAAATCGTTGATGATGACTTGGGGTGGTTGAATGTTGCTGTGGCAAACACTTCTAAGTAGCGGGTGTAAAAAGTATTGATTGTGTCCCTAGAATTGATTTTTATTGTGTTTGTTTTGTGGTTTAGTTTGTCTCCAATATTCAAGTATTGTGTTTTGTTATGTGATGTAATTTGAAGGGATCCAATTTCTAATTGATTGACAGTCTTAAGTGTTTGTTACTTAAAATTGTTTAATGTCAGTGTTGAATGTTCAATTGTCACTTTTTACGAAGTCCGCTTGCAGGGGTTTCTCCAGACGCAGTTTAAGGAACACCCTTAATTCCGCAAGCTTGCAGGCAAGCGCAAATACTTGGGGGGAGTATCCCATATTCTCGGTTGTAGGCCAAGCACACTAGCTTAACGACGAGGATTGAATACTACCGACAAGTATTTAATTCGCCAGTGCTCGCAAAGAGTGTACTCGCAACAAAAATTGAACTCACAGCGCGAGCAGAATGTACAAGAAAATCCATGTAACATGAAAATCCGTTTGAAACCAACCTTCAGAATTTAGAATGAAGTCGTTAAGATATCAAGATTTCCGTTTGAGGCCTAATTGTTGTAGGGTACGGCCTGTCAAAACCAAGACGCACAACTGTTCCTACCCATATCGGGAACGACGGTGTAAAATTCGATATATGACCCAGAAAGCCATGCATACCTCGACGAGCGAAGTTTCCTCGCTCTTTGGGGCCTGGTGGCCCCTTACAGCACACTTCCAAAGGTCAACTCTTTATGCCGAGTTGAAAGGAACAGCCTCTGCAAAATGTGCGGTGCGAACTTTGTTCGGCAGTGTATATGCATAGCGTGACACTCAGCTGTTACACTACAGATCTAACAGTCGAGTTTACCGGCCCTGTCACGAGACATGTGCGGGAGCCAGATTATAACGTTACTGGCTATCGCGCATGTGCTGAAAGAGAAAACTTTCGACAAAGTAAAATCATGAGATGACCAAAGTAGTTAAAATCTAAATTGGATAAAGAACAATGTGGCCTGGCCCTCTGCCCTCCGCTCCCCCGGCAGCTAGGGTAGGGTGGTTCAAAACGAGGGTCAAACTCATAGATTTTAGCGACTAGTGGCTTTTACGAATCGTCTAGGTGTGGAAGGGCCCTACACCGAATTTGAGTGAAATTGGACTGCATTTACCCGGTGCACAAGCGCAAAATTGGTTTTGATGCTCGGCGCCGTTCGAAAGAGGCGCGCATGGTGCGGCAACGCTCGGCCCGGCGCGGCGCGGCACGGTCCGGGTTGCGTTCGAGAACTCCATCCGAGAGGCAGTGGTGGTGGGAGGCGGTGGAAGGTCGGGGGGGCCGAGGACTCCCGAGTTCCCGAACGAGAAGGAGGGAAGGTGTTGTTTATGTTGTCGTACGACACAATGGAGGTGAGAAGGAAAGTATTTTTAGCGATAGCTCTTGCTGCTGGGCAGCGGCTTCTGAGCGATGTCATGCTGTCCGGCAGCGAGGAAGATGATGGTCAAATACTACTGGACGTACAGAAGTATTTGGCGGAGCTTTACCGCTCCAAACTTAGAGGGAAAAGGAGAATCCCAACCCGTAGTCTCGGTATTCCCTTCGATGTTTTCGCGCCACCTGACCACTCACACCGCCCCTCCTCCTCATTCATCAGGAGGAGATTCTCCTCGATCGGGTGGACTCGGGGGAGTTCTCGGACGCCGTCCCCGAGCGTCCCCGAGCGTGCCACCCGAGTTCTCGAACGGGTGGGGGGGACTCGGGGGCCTTCGGAGGGAGTTCTCGAACGCAACCCCGGCGCGCCGTACTTCCGCCGGCCGCGCGCGCTATTTGAACGGGCGCTGAACGCCGGAGGCCTCGGCCTAGGTAGCACTGCACCGGCGACCTGCGGCAGCGGCCGGCGGTGCGATGAGGGGCGGGCTGGGGCGGGCCAGAGAGCCAGCGGGTGGGCAGGGGCAAGTGGGGGAGTTGACAGCTGCGTCCGAATGTTGCGCCCGCCCGACTGGCGGCGCCCATCAGCCGCCCGGCGGCTGAGCATTAACTACTTTGAACGCATCCGTTCTGCTGCCAGCGTCGCATCAGCACTGTTGTCACTCGTCGCCCGCCCGAGCAGGGAAGTAACTCGGCGCGGAAAACATGAATGGCGTTACGTTTTCGCGGGTGTTTGCTTTCACAGCAGCTGCCCTCCCGGCACACGGCTACCCAACCGGTCAGGAGGTCATGCGAGTATTTTTTTTCAACATGTATGACGACACGCGCAGTGTTGTGGATAGTGCTCGGAAAGTCGGACAGCTGGTGCGTGCTGTATGGTCTTCTGCCGCCCGGTGTCCCATGACAGAACAAGCAGTAGTAGACAAAATCAAGAAGGTTTATGACCGCTTCAAGAAATTGCGCAAAATGGAAAAGCGAGGAGGCGCGTGTTATGAGCGGGGTCTGCAGGGTCTAAAAAATGAGGTACAGCAAGAGTTTGACATATCAACAAAAGTCTCACCGCAGATGGCGGCCGTGAAACGCCGTGCTCTCCACAAGGCTGGCCTGATGAAACGGAGAAATATTGTGAAGCATGAAAATGGTAAGCACCACTTGTTGCGTTAATAGGGTATTCTGATGTGTAGCAAAACCGGAATCTATACAGACTGCACCCACCGCCAGAGTCACACGCCCCCTGTGGGGGCGGTGCCTACTTGCACGCGGAAAAAGAGGCGGGTTGTCTACATTTTAGGCGCCAACTGGGCTCCTCGGAAGGCGGGGGGGGGGGGGGGGGGGGGGGCTCTGCTTGCTATGGCTACGGGAGCGCACCGGCGGGGGTGATAGCCCCATTGTCCCCTTCCCCCTCCCAGGCGCGGATCGGGGGGGGGGGGGGCAAATTCCCCTCCCCCTCCCCTTAGGCCCCTAAAAGCTGTCTGAGATGTAGGCAACCCGCACCAACCGCCTGTAGGTTGGCAAAATTCGGTACGGAGGCCCCCCCCCCCCCCTCGGCCGCTCGTGGATCCGCGTCTGTCCCCTACCTCTGAAGCATCCGCGCATGAATTTTTGGTCATAATCTTATTTGTTTTCACATATGAAAATTCCGATGATTCACCTGATACAGAAGACGAGGTCAAGCACGATGCGGATGATCCGACGTTTGAGCTTCCAGGGGAGCCATCCATGGCGCTTCCGCACCCTCCCTCCATTTCTTCCTTTCAGAACTTGGATAGAGGCAGAGTCTCGACACGGGTGGCGTTTCGTACGCTCGCGTCGAGGGCTGCTGAAAAGGGGCAGACTGAACGCAGCCGCTCATCCATCTACCGCGGTAGAAAACAGGAGCGATTGGAAACTGCAGCCAAAAATTCGAGCCGAGTTCAACCCCGTCGCCCCCCTCACCGCCCATTGGGACGGAATAAAGGTAGAGCCGCTCGATGGGAAGACGTCGAACGTCGAACATCTTCCTGTCATTGTCACCGGTAAACATCGGATTTTCCGAGATATTGCGGGTTCCGTAGCTTTTTGCACTTTGAATCGTAACTGCCTTTTTTATTCTTGTTTAGGGCCCGGAGTGGACCAACTTTTGAGTTGTGGAATTATTCCGGGAGGAACGGGCGCAGCCCAGGCCAAGGAGGTTGCTAAAGAAATAAGCACGTGGCAGTGTGGAGGCCAAGTGAAATCCGCCTGCGCTGACACTACGTCTTCAAACACGGGACACACCAATGGAGCAGTCGTTCTAATAGAAAAAGAGTTGGGCAAGATTTTGGTTTTCAATGCGTGTAGGCACCACGAGCTAGACGTCCTGCCAAAAACTTTGTTCGATAAATTGATCGAGAGCTCCTCCTCCCCCGACATTGGCACACTGTGCAAAGGATTTAAAAAGTGTTGGGAAAACTTGAATCATGCTGCATTCATGCCAGGGACGCAGGACCCTCTCTGTAAGAAGATGTTGACAGAGCAAAGAATAGGTGAAATTTTAGATTTTGCTACAAAAACATTGCAGGTATGTGAAGTATTTCGCATTCGTTTGTCTTAAATCAAAACTATTGTTATTCGTCACTTATTACAATTTTTTTTTCAGAGGCCTACGATTCGGTGTGATTATAAAAACTTGCTGGAGCTAGTTATTATTTTTTTGGGGAAAGTGCCCTTTACCATGAAAAATGGAATAGTGTTCCACCCTCCAATTGCTTTATCTTCAGCAAGATTTATGGGTAGAATAATATATTCGCTTACTATGCATATGTTTGCTTTGACAGGTAATGGAATTTTGTTTAAGCGTTTATTTCATGCTAATATAAAGTAATTTTTGTGTTTTTAATTTTAGGTGAGTACAAAGTGGCAGAAAAAACATTGAACAGTATTCGAAGGTTCAACATTTTCCACCTGCTGAATTATTTGAAGCCTTGGTACACTGCCACTGAGGGCATAACAGCACCGTTGACGGATTTATATCTGCTCCATGGAATTATTGATTATTGTAATTACGATAAAGAAGTGTCCCAGCTGGCGTTAGGTGCTTTTCGAAATCACCTGTGGTATTTGTCTCCACACTGTGTGTCTCTCGCCTTTTTTTACGACAATGTATCATTTAAAACAAAAAGGGCCATGGTACAGAATTTAAGTCGCCAAGGGCAGAAGGGCAGACCGCCGTTGCGGTATATAGTTCAAAAAAAAGATTCAGCTGACGAACTGCGCGGTCTGAAATTAGAGGACTGCGTAAATTCTCACAGTCTTTATTTTTTTGAAGCCTATGCCCTTGAAAGAGATTTCTTGGGCCTTGACCCTTCTGTCTGGTCACATAACGCTGGGTACCTCAAGAACGTTGCAGTGTTAAAGCAGTGCCAATTCGTGAATGACACGGCAGAGCGCGGTGTCGCATTGTTAAAATATTATAACTCAAGCATCACCAAAGATGAGGAGGATTTTCAAAATCTCTTGCTGGTAAGAAAATTTTTCTATATAATGATTGCAATACACATAACATACTAATGGTCGTATTAATTTTCAGGTGCAGCGAAATTTAAAGGCGAAAGAGCAGGAAAATGATCTTCTGGTTTCATTTTATTTTCCAAAAGTAGAGCAGAAATCATAAATGTGCAAAATGCATAGATATTTTTTCTAGAAGTCTTTCTTTTATTATTTGACATTTGTTGTTACTTTAATCAAATGACAATGATTAATATTGATCAAGCAAGTAAAATGTAATCTGGAAAGTACTTATTATCCGTCTGATGTTTTTTTCCTTCCTCTGTTCCCCAATTTCCAAAAAGAAAACGCAAAAACACCTTTATGGCTAATACGCAAAGTGGCAATACGTTACGCAACGCGCACACCGATCCGCTCGTTCAAATCACCGCGCGTGCCCGGCGGAAGTAGGGAGCCGGGTCGTGTCGAGCCGCGCCGGGCTGCGCCGAGCCGCGCGTCTTTCAAACCGGGCCGTGAGGCGCGCGGCATCGGCGCCGTCGTACACGCGCCCTGGTGGCAGGACGGCGGGTCCGCTTAGTGTTTAGGTGGTCTCAAGGGTTAGCCCATGTGCCAGGGTTGCCGGGTGCCACAATATTTTTGTTCGCGCGCACACCACCACCCTCCCCCCGGCCCCCTCCCCCCGAGCGCTGTTATTTTGGAATTATACATATCTTACTGTGTGCGGTGGGGATCGGGGCGGTGGCAAACGACACTAGGCATCCCAGTGAACATATACACCAACCGGTAATGACGGGCGACAATAAATGACGCCACAAGAGTAATAAACGTAGCAAGCGTAGGTAGGCAAGCCCGCCCACCATCAAAACCAATTTTGCCCTTGTGCACCGGGTAAATGCAGTTCAATTTCACTCAAATTCGGTGTACACCCTTTTCACACCTAGAGGATCCATAAAAACCACTAGTCTTGATGACTTTTTTTTTTGAACCACCCTAACCTAGGGGTGTCGACAGTCTCCTTTCTTTTCGGGAGTTAAAACTTAATTTGTTTGTAGCTTGACGAAACTTTTTTAGAAATGATCGTCAGACCGTCGTAATAGTGCCAAAGGGATGAAGCAATCATCAGTTGACGAGAAATCATCAACTGACGAGTTAATCGTTGACACGATGGCAAAGACTCTATTTCAAGAAACGTCAAGAAGTAATGATTAGAGTATTTGACAATTAAAATCGTCAAAAAAGTTAGCTTTTGCTGATGTCACGATCATTTGGTTGGGTCAATAAAGCACATCACAAAGCCCCTTGCTCGAGGACTTTCATTGAGGAATCATTCTTTTTTTCGCTTGCGCTCTTAAAGAATAGTGACGATTCATTTGACAAGTCTCTTTAGCCGTTTTTTGTCAATCGACCATTTCATCGTCAAATGGACAAATCAGACCAAAACTCGACCATGGTCGAACCACCAATTTGACGAAATTCTTTTTTAGAGTGAACGCCTGGCCAGCTTGGTCTGCCGGCGGCGTTTGCGTGGCCTCCGGCCCGCGCTTCAAATTACTTAAAATGTGTCCGGTAGGCCTTTTCTATGGTGACGATCAAAATCAGTACCCCGTCCGGCGACGGAGGTGCCGGCTCGCTACACGAGTCCAACCCGACCGCTGAGCGTGCAAGTGAGATTGCCTCTTGGTCTCACTTGTACCCGACAGAGGCAGCGCACTCTGTAAAAAATTCTATCCGTACCACTCGTTCCGTTTCTGGGGCTGATCAGGTTCCGTACTTGATCCTATAAGATACTTTGGGGTAAACTACGATATCCTCCGTTCTGGGCATGCGAAGGACCCGCGGAAACGAACAGAAGTTTTTCTCCGTACCGAAGATATCGAGCACGCGCCTTAGGGGTCGTCCACATATTACGTAATCACGTAGGGGGGAGGGGGGGGGGTCGTCCCTCTGATTACGTAATCAAGTTCAGCCCTCCCATCGCATTTTTTAGCCGAACTAAAACCGCCGCAGTGTCGGGGCGAAGCTACCCCGCTCGCGCGATGAGCACTCTACGCGCTCGTCGGCGCTGCGCCCAGGCCCGTTTCCTGGAAGCGCTAGCGCAAGCCGGTGGCCGCTGTGTTGAGGCGGCAGGGCACGGCACGGCACGGCAAGCCCGTCGCTGCGAGTCGAGCCCAGCTCAGCTCAGTTCGGCAACGCGTGGTGGTGGCACATCAACATGGCAGAACTACATGCATCATTTGTACGGGCTTTCGCGCTGGCATTTCCCATACTCTCTCGGGACCGGAGGCCCAACTGCGGGCCAATGCGGAGTGGGGAGAATTTAATTTTATTTTATGTAATTGTATTTTATGTAATTTTATTTATGTGTAATGCACCGTTGTAATGCACCGCTGTATAAAGGTTAACCTGTAATTAAACCAAACAATAACAATTGGTTAATTTCTGTTATTACTTAATTATATATATCTTAATTTAAGTAAAATCATTCTAAGTATTTTTTATTTCACTTACCGTCTTTAAACACTTAAACAAACGCTGGGTTCACGATTCTTCACGTTTTCTGCAAATTCGGCTGATTACGTAATCTTGGGAAGGGGGGGGCAGGCCGGTGATTACGGTCGTTGACATGGGGGAGGGTCGAAAATCGCCAAAACGTGATTACGTAATATGTGGACGACCCCTTAAAACCGGGCTTCCGCTACAAGAGTTTGCGGTACTTTCGGTACTTATTTCTTACAGTGTAGGCCGCCGATGTCAGTCGATGCGTCGGTGGGCCCCAACCCAAAAGAGATCGTTGTCGATGTTCAAAGAATTGTTGCCTTCTGCATCCCACGCACGCACAACTGCGCACTAAATGCTCACGTAAAATGTTCTGCATAGCTACGCACGAAACCTAACATGCATAAGCTCGCTCGCACAAGCTTACGCACACTTTTGGTACGTACGTACAATTGAATGTGTAACTACGCGCAAAAAAAGGTACGTAAGCATTTGCATGTTTGGTTACGTGCGTACATATGCAGAACATTCTACGTCAAGCAACAAGCTGTTCATATTAGTGATGCACCGCTCGACAAAATTAGCGCCGCACGTTTGGCAGAGGCTGCCACTAAGTTTCTAGTCGGCATAAAGAGTTGATTTTTAGATGAAGGTGTGCTTTAGGGATCCACCCGCAAGCCCCCAAAGGGCGAACTCGATTGACTGACTCTAGAGGATGGAACCACCCGCCAGCTGCAATACCGCTGAAAATCGGACGATAAAGGTCCGCAAGAGACGATTCCAGGGAGAAAATTGGGCACATCGAAATCTGCATGGCTTTCTGGGCCATCACGCCTGCCGCACAGCAAATTTCAACCCTTACGGAACCACCCTTTATTTTAGAGGGGCTTGACTGTAATCAGGCGGCTTGCACTTTTGCCACCCTTGCCGGGTTACCAATAGTACACCTAAAGGTTGCGCGGTCCCATGTCAACACTATACTTGAACTTTAGCGCGCTGCAATATATGGGTTGCAGCTAGGGTTGAGGCTCGACCACTCTGTTGTTGCACATCCTGAACATCACACCACCCTCTAGTTGCCGACTAGGTTGCACTGCCGCCACCGCGTACATGCGGCGAGGCTTGCACTGCCGCCACCGTAAACATGCGGCGAGGCTTGCACTGCCGCCGGGCAAATTTTAAGTACGACTGCCTGCGGGCGTCGTTCTCCACGCTCGTATTTTGACTACAGAACGTTTTTAACTTTATACTTTCGTTCACGGCGCCAAGCGTAACCTGCCCAAGCTTCAAACACTCATCCTTGCGTCACGCATCTGCCCCTCCACGCCTGGCGAACACTTTCCTCGCTTAATCGGCGGCTTCAAGATTTGAGAGCCCGTGTGTAACCAGTGTGGTGTGGTCGAAATTTGGGCCGTCTAATAACAGTTTTTGAGAATACGCGCGGGCACACGGACATGCAGACACATCCTTTGTAGACTCGTCCGAAAAACCCTACTAGCTGACACAGCCCTTCATAATAAAAAATGACCTGATATAAGACAAACGCCCGAACACAACAGGTTGCAAACGTTAAGCCTGTAGTGATTAAGTTGTACTACAACAAACAGTAAAAGGTTTTTCGACGTAATGTAGATTAAAATCGTTTCATCGCTTTGCAGAGAGCATGCTTGAGGAAACGCTGGAACCAGCAATGGTCAGGCTGCTGGGGAGAGGCGGGGGGGGGGGGGGGGGGGGGGGGGGCACGAGTGCCGAATCGATTCCTGCAGGACAATGCTCCTATCCACGCACATAATGAGAAACTGTTTCCAGGAAAGGCCACACATGGATGTGCTGCCGTAGCCGGCCAACTCACATGACCTCAACGCTATTGAAAATGTCTGGGGCCTCATGGGAATAACCGCGGAGCCGGGGTTTGAAGGAACTCGTGCGGCACAGGAGGCTCACTGCTGTGAGCAGTATTCGGGCGTCCGCTAAATCTGTCAGATTCTGGCGGAGTCCACGCCGCCAAGACTCGAGAGCGCCACTGATGCCAATGGGGGCTCATCAAGTCCTAAAAGTGGGTCGAAGATTGCCGTCCAAACCATACTGTAATATCGAGGAAAAGCTTTTTGGCTGTGCGATAGCGAAGCCCTTACCCGACGAGGCCAAAAATGTTTTGTCAGCCCGCGCGATTTCTCGAGAATGGTGAGACGTAGAAAGCTCAAAGTAGGACCACATTTTTCTTGCATGACACCAGAGTCAACCCCCCCCCTCCCCCTCAGGGGCACCACAGCTCATAAGGTTTCCAAGATAATTTGTACGAGAGGTAAAATTAAAAATCCGCCGGTTGGTGAATTCAGTATGCGCAATGCGCCTGTCAAGGAGATGCGGGTCAGTAACTCGAAAGGGTTACGCTCCGGTAGGTTACGTAAGTGTAGGCCTGGGTAGGTTAGGACTGGTAGAACAACGAAAGGGTGATGTAAGATGCGTTCGGAAGCTAGAACATCAACGCGGTTGCGACCGTGCGGAAAGAGTGGCCCCGCAGGTCCCTACTCGTCAGGTGACAGCCGCCGGCAGGCCAAGGTACGCGTGGGCCGCGCGTGTAGTGGCGGAACAGTACTTCGCGATGAGCGAAGCGGATATAACGCCACAACGCGGTTTAGGGTACACCTACCATTCAAAATGTAACAGTTTGCGTAAAAACGCATTTGAAACTGAAATTCAGCTACTGCTTCGAGAGAGGTGACTTATGGCAGGAGGACCGTTTTGGTGGGTCCCTTAAGAGAGGGTCACCTGCTAAATGTGTTAAAACCTTGTGGGACTCATTCGGATTCCGATTCCATGTGAAAAACCAACAAAAGTAATTTTTGTAATACTATTTCTGCACCACCGGGAGTGGTCGAGCAACGCCGAAGCTCCTCCTGGGCCAGGAGTGGCGCCCGCTCAGCAAGCAAGTCTCCTGGAAGATCTGGTGGTGAGCGCTGGCGTAGCCGGCCAAAATCCAAGGGGAGAATTCCGTCCAAGAGTCTACAGAGGGCCAAGAGCTGATCTAAGTCACCCGCGAAGCACAAGATACGCGCATCTGCCACGGTGCCATCCGGCCGAGGCAAGATAGTGCAGTTCGGCGACAAGCAGGGCCGCGGTGGATCCAAGTCCACTAAGAAATCGCACCAACGGGTAAACTGAAGAGGAGGGCCACCCCCTAGCAGCCTGGCTATTGCTGGTTCCAGCGTTTCCTCAAGCATGCTCTCTCCGAAACGATTTTTAATCTACAAGGTAGGCGTACGCCACACCGCGTCGTGGCTAACAGGCTTCGCTCACCGCAATTCACTGTTCCGCCACTCCACGCTTGGAGCACGCCCACCTTGGCCTGCCGGCGGCTGTGACCTGAAGAGTAGGACTCTGGTATGATGTGAGGAAGATGTGGTCCAAATTTGAGCTTTCTACGTCAAACCGTTCTCGAAAATTCGCGCGGACAATTAAACAGACAGACACAATATTTTCGGCCTAGTCGGGTAAGGACTTCGCCAAGATCGCTTAGCCAATAACCTAACATAGCGTAACCCACCCGTGTCACTGATCTGCCCCGCCCAACTGGCGGAATTTGAATATTAGATCAGTTGTAAAGATACTGTCCCACTCTGTGAGACACCGGTAGGTCCGGAGTTTCGCACGAGTTGGGTTTTGGTTGGTTTCGTTACCGTCCATTAAAGCAACCCCCACCAACTCGGATTGGCCTCGAGATCCTCACAGTCAACTGTTAAAAGTTCACGCTCGGGCTACCACCACACAAGTGCTAAAATTCAAAAAATTACGCACGAAACTAATTTTGCAATTAATCGGAATATTCTTCCGATGAAAGAACAGAAAATACATTTTTATTTATGGTCACGCATTTTTATACGGAAATAAAGCATTTTAAATATGTTATTGGTACTTCAACCAAACCACTGAAGTGTCAGATGTGTGGTTACTCTGTGTACATAGATTCTTCTGAGTGGCGTTCACTGGTAATGTGCTTAGTTTGTATTTTATATTTATTAATATCAATTTACTCTAATACTTTCAGTTTTTTTCAGCCCCTTCTCATATAGATTTATTCCTGGGAAAAATTAGGAGTTATTACTTTAATTTAATTCAATTTTTTTTCCTAGTGTTCCAGTCGTCGCTGCCAGGTTATGTACTCCTGTCAAGTGTCATGTACTGTAATTAATTTCATTTTTTAGGCTGTTATTTATAACAATTGTTAGGTTCACCATGAGTGGAAGAAGAATTAAGAGGAAATGGTGCAGTGCAAAGGGGTGTGAGAATTTTTTCTCCACCCCGCGTGATCCTTTTGGGGGTGACACACAAATGTTCACCTTCCCTACTAACTTCAACCGGTGAGATTTTCCTTATTATATTCGTGTGTGGCCTTTGTTTAATTGTTTATAATGTTTTTATTTTCATTCTGTGTCTGCACTATATTTTACTCAAGTCTCACTTTAGGCTACCTTGTGGGTCAACTGAAAGTGAGCATAGGTAATTTCAGGTCTTGTATAAATATTTTTTTACATCTTTTGCAGTTGTAAAATATGGGTACAGGCATCAGGCCAAAGATCTCTGTTGGAAGTGAACACGGACAAGCTTCCTAAGACGTACTACATATGTGCTAAGCACTTTGATAGGAATAGATTTAGGAGTAGGAATACACTTAAGCCAGACTCCGTCCCATCACTCTTTGGCCATGGCGACCCATCAAGGACGAGGAAATTTTTGTATGGCCAGTTGTCGACAAAGCCTCTGTGAGGCATATTCAGAGACCGTTCCCTCCACGTCTGAATGCTGTTGAAGGTAGGATTATAATTATCTATGAGTTCGGGTACTTATTTGTCACATTTATCCTTGCAATCCTGCCACTTGAGGTGAGCCGAATCTGTTAAGCTTATGGGTTGTGCATTAACGCCTTCCTATTATCCTTTAGTGGCCACAGCAATCTGTGAAACACTAGGTACAGGTTTTTTTGATGGGACGGGACTATTACAATTTCAAGTACAAGTTTCACAATTTTTCCCTTTGTCAACACAAACGTAACTCTATCCAGACCTGTTTGTTTTCCCAATATTGTCTGATATATGGTTGGCTTTAATCATACTTTGGGAAATGGTTGTGTTTGAATGACAGGTTGTATTTTTTGCCCCCACAGATGAAGATGATCCGTCGCCACCTAGAGGTGAAATTCTGAAGAGGAAGAATGAGCTTCTGCAGTCTGTGCAACGAGGGCAGCAAGGTTGTAGAATTTGTGCTCTGTACTGTCTTGATTTATGTATTTTATATTTTACTAGCACTCTGCGAATGTGTCAGTTCTTATCCACATGGGTTTAGTTTGTGTCAAGAAATGTTCATGATAAATTATCTAGACATACTAATAGTTATTTAAATTTCATCATGCTAAAGTAAGTGTTCATGGTCCTGTCTTCCATTTTTCAAAACAGTCAAGCGATGCCGTGAAGAGGATGTAGATGACGAAGGCTTAGAAGTTCTCCATTCTTCTTCCTTCGGATTTGGTGAGCCAAAATCTTTTTTTTTTTTTTCCATGAGCCAGACTTAACCACTTAAACTGTTTCCCCTCGGAGATTTTACAGAGTAGACTTTGTCATGTGTTCCCAGTTCTCTTGTGGCAGTGTAACATGTAATATGTAACAGAATAAAGTAATGCCAATGACCTATACTGTTTCAGAAAAGGGATCTTGCAGGGACGATGAGAATGGGAACGTCGTGGACCCTGACCTCCCTGTTCCAGTTCCGCACGTTTCTCGTGAGTATTGTGGACCCTGCAATTGCTAATTTATTGGAAAGTGAACTCGCTTGTTGCTGCTTTCAGGCACTCTGAATTCGGATGGTGCCCGTCAACGGGAGTCAGCGCCTGTCCATTCCAGGGTCACTATGAGCAGTCTTGCTAAGGAGTGCGGAATCAGTCTAGGAGCTGCCTCTTCTCATGAGAGGCGCCTGTTGAGGACAGCTGTGGACTTCCATAGCGATGCCAGGCGGCTGCTGCGGAGGCTCCGTTTGAGCCAGCGGCGATGTGGCAAGCTGAGGTTAATATCTCAGATGCCCGTAGTAGATCGGCTGGATGAGCTTCTGGTATCATCAGAGGCTAAAGAATTCCTCGAAGGCCAAATCAGGAACTGGCACCTGAAGCCTCGCGGCAGAAGGTGGACGGCTCGGGACAAGTGTTTTTTTTTAGCCATCTGGAAGCGGAGCAAACGAGTGTATCGCTGGCTCTCTTCAATGTTTGTGTTTCCGTGTGAGTCCACTCTTCGTACAGCATTGGCTGACATTCCCATGGAACCCGGCGTTAACCCGGTGTTAATGGACAGTCTGTCGAAGAAAGTGAAGTCTTTCTCTAACAAGCAGAGGTATTGTACCCTCGTATTTGATGAAGTGGCCATCAAGAGTGGTGTTTACTTCAACAAACAATCCAGGCAGGTGGAAGGTTTAGAGGATTTTGGGGAGGGTGGGCGAACTCTGTGTATGGCAGACCATGCCCTGGTCCTAATGGTGCGGGGCCTGCACAAGAAGTGGCATCAGCCCATTTCTTTTTATAGTACCAAAGGTACTGTTCCCTCCGTTGTGCTGAAGGACATAGTTATTGCCAATATACGTGCACTACACAGGATAGGCCTGCGAGTGGTGGCTTCTGTGTCAGACCAGGGCTCCACGAACCGTGGTGCCATCGGGCTTCTTCGCAAGTCCTGTGAAGAAGGTTTGTACGAATCTGTTTATGAAGTGGACGGTAGTAAAATTTGCCACATTTGGGACATGCCTCACATTGTGAAGAATGTGCGCAACAACATGCTGAATTGTGATGTGAAGTTTGGGTCGGGTGGTGTTGCCTCTTGGAAAGACATTGTTGAGTACAAGCAGGTTTGTGATAAACTATGTCGTGTGACAAAGTTGTCGAACGACCATGTGTTTCCAACTGGCAAGAAAAAGATGCGAGTGAAGTTGGCTGCACAAACTTTAGGTAGCACTGTGGCCCAAGATATGGTTGTGCTCAATCTGGCCAGTCATGGTAAACTCTTCAAAGATTCTTTGCACACATCTTTGTTTATCAGTGATGTTGACCTTTTTTTTGACCTTAGCAATGGTAGTGGACCAAAAGACAAGTGTAAAATTCAAAGAGCGGTTGTGAAGAATGATTCCATTCACCATATTATGTGGAAAATTGTAATTGAAAAGTTAAACAAGTGGACATTTATCAGAAAAACTGGGAAGAAGAAAGGGGAAAACTTTGTTCCTGTATGTGTTAAAGGGTGGGTGGAAAATATTAAGTGTTTCCAGCGCATATGGTCTGAGTTTGGGTGTGGTGCGCTTAATTTGAGACATTTAAACCAGGATCCGTTGGAAAATTTCTTTTCTTTAGTTCGTGCCACCAATGGATCAAATAGGAACCCGACGTACCCCCAGTTTAAATCTTCTATGAAGACTGCTATTGTTAATGGTCTCTCTTCTTCTTTTATCCGTGACAAAAATTGTGAAGAAGACGGAGGTTCAGTTTTGACTGATATGAGTGACCTATTTGGTAAAAAAGTTTTCTCTACCCAAAGTTATTCTTTTCCGCATTCTTCTGTTGTGCGAGGTGATGGACACTTTCAAGGACTTATTCTTAAGTCAAGTGGTAAACTGGGAAGGCTAGAACCTACCATTACTTGCTCTAAAATTGCTGTGAAAATTTTCAAGAGCAAATTGTTTTCTGAGTGTCGTATGTGTAGAGACTCTTTTACTGTGAGTGAAGAAGATTTAAGTTCGGACCATGTTCTTCAACAGTCTTTGAGTTTAACTGCTTTAGAGCGGTATTTAATTGACATTCAGAGTGGCAAGAAAAGCGCTGTTAAAAATTTTGGTGATTTGCTGAAGAATTCCTCTTGCACTAGACAACTGAAGCATTCTATCTATCCTTCTCCTTCATTCATTAATGCTTTTCTTCTGTCCACGTCTAATTTCATTTCCAAATGTGAGCATATTATTCACAAAAGTAATGTGTTTGATGTAACTTTAGATTTGTGTAATAATTCAGACAGGTTTGACTGGTTATGTCCCGCTCATTCTTCTGTTGTTAAACCTGCTTTGCTTCATATTATTTCTGAAACTCTATTGGATTTTGTGTGCACAAAAATTAACAAATTTTCCCGTGATTCTGCTAAAATGAAATTGTTAAAGGCTTCTAAGACTAGGTTGCTTGATGCCAAGAAGTGGAGGGTGAGAAATTCCAATGTGTCTTCGAATGAAAAAGATCTTGAGGACCAGGAATGGGAGGATACAGAATGCTTCTTCTTGTATATGAGGGACTTAGAAGACCCATCTTCCAGTAAGTTTCTCACTTCAGTCAGGGGCACATATATTTGTGGTATGTTTTTTGTCACTTTGTTTCTCTTTGGATGCTGGTTATTAGTGTGCAAAGGATTTGTTGATTTTTTTTTTGTGTGTTTTTTTTTGTTGCTTTGTTATTTTTGAAGTGTTTTCATTTTATGATCATACTCACCCGTATTGTAGGTGAAAATAGTGAGTGTGTGTGTAGTTTCGCCAGCTGATTCCGTGAATTTAGTTTGCTTTTATATGTTTACTTATGTATGAATGGCACTTTATTTGGTTCACTTATACCTGTCACTGTGTCAAGTGTGTTTCAGAGATCATTCAAGGTGGAAATATGCAGCAGTCAGATGTCGGGTGTGTCTTTTCTATTTCGGTTTTGTGTCAATTTGAAGATTTCAGGATCCATTTCGGATCCATCCGACAACCCATCAGGATGTCATCCCATGTCGCAGCAGGAATGGCCACATTTATGTGTTGTAGTTTGTAGTTGTGGTTTTAACATTGGATTTATTCATCTCATACGAACATTCATTTGAGTTGCTATAAAAAACTGCAACCTGTAGCAGGGACGGGTTAGTAGCGGGGACAGTGAGCTGGTCGAGCTGTCATGCATTCCAACTGATTGGACGGCATACCTCTGCTTAATGGAGGTCCCGAACCAACCCCTGCCTACTAGAATTTCAACTCATGGTGCCATTTTTTTTGGTTGCAGCATTCACTCCTAATTTCATTGGTTACCATACGCAGCATGGGCAGCATACGGGGACTCGGACTAAGGTTTTACATACTGGAGGAGAAACATTGTTACTAGATTTCAGGGCAAACTGGCCTCTGATTTTTCATTACCTGGCCATTCCCATGTATTCACTGTTGGCACACTCAGTATAAACTCAATTTAAGATTTTGTAACTTGGTGTATCCTGTGGGAAAGTTGTGTCTCGCATTAATTTTCTTTCTGCATTTTTTGTTATTTTATTCCCTTACATTGCTTAAGAGAGATATGTGTGCTTTATGATGAACTCCTTTCTTGCAGCACAAGTCACTCCGCAAAGGAATGTACTGACCACTCCTCAGAGGATGGATGCTGGCTTTGTTCAAAGTGAGTGAATAACTAAGAAAGTATTGGCTGTTGGCTTCAAATCGACTGCATTCAATTTCATCGCCTGTTCCAGACATGCCGCAGACACCCGTTTCATTCTCCTGGAAGACCCCTGCAGCAACACCATTGTTCACTGTTCAGCCTTCTGGTTCAGGTGCGTTTTTACATTATTACCACTCCCCTGCTGTAAATTGTTGCAGCTCAGGTCTCTTTTACAAGGTTTGTTTAGCTGTATTATTTTTAAAATTCCATATCATTGCTATTTTCAGTGAAGCCACAGACCCCAGTGCCATCCACCTGTGTTAGACCATTGTTTACTGCTCAGCCTTCTGGTTCAGGTGCGTTTTTACATTATTACCACTCCCCTGCTGTAAATTGTTGCAGCTCAGGTCTCTTTTACAAGGTTTGTTTAGCTGTATTATTTTTAAAATTCCATATCATCGCTATTTTCAGTTAAGCCGCAGACCCCAGTGCCATCCACCTATGTTGGACCAATCGCCACACCCCCAAGCTGTTGCTCTAATTCAGGTATACATTTACAGTTGTCTTATTTCCCCATCTGCTGCTATAGATCCTGCAACTGGGATGTTGTGGACTTTATGTATACCTTTTCGTTTTTGTGATTTGAATGCCATTCCTTTGCTTGTTTCAGTGAACGTGCGACCTAAGCCACCACTGCCGGCACAGTCAGATACTTCAGCAGCTTCCAGTAACTCATCAGTCAACTGTAAGTCTGCCAACTCATAGGCTTTGGCTTTATAGCATTTTAACACAGAATTTTATTTAAAGAAGTGTCCATTTGATTAGTGTGCTTAAATTAGTTTGCAAAGGAGCTATGTAATTTAATTTTATGCACTTGACATTATTTTGAGGTCCAAAAGACTGTAATATTCTCCCTCCTTTTGTCTTTTGAAGGTCCCGAAGTGCTTCTAAACCCCAGGAGTATCCTCTACAATGAAGGGAAATTGGAGGAAGTGAAAGTGGGTCAACCTGGAAGTGGTTTAAAGAATTTAGGCAACACATGTTTTCTGAACTCTGCCTTGCAGGTATGATCAAATGGCAGTCACTGTGCTGCGTGTTTATTTTATTTTTTACCCTTTTTTTTGTTTTGTTACCCCTTGTGGTGCACTGTTGTGTTGAGCATTGTTGACTTTTGTTTATAATCAAGATTTCATTGCTTAGGTCTTATTTCACACACCTGCCTTTGTACAGTGGCTTTTGAGCAAAGAGGAGGAAGTACATAGAGAAAGGTGTAAGGTGCTAAATGGAAGACAGATTTGTATTGTGTGTGTTGTGGCCAATACTTTGATGTCAACTTTGAAGGTCAAGGTTTCTGTACCTCATGTTCTGATCGGCAAACTGCAGTGTAAGTGCTTTTTTCTATTTTTTCAAAAGTACAACTATTTATTGAATTTGTGCTGATACGCATATTTCAAATTGAAAATCCATTTTTTATCTTATTAGGGATTAATAAATTCTTCAAAGAAAAGCAGCAACAGGACAGCCATGAGTTCATGCGGTGCCTGCTTGGAAAGCCCGAGGAATGTTTCCTTCATAGATTTAACTACCAGAGGTAAGATGCTTGCCATTTCAATGTATGTGGGGTTATTTTCATGTCCTGTGTTTGAGCATATGAGTTTTGGTTACAGGTTAGATTACCCAAGTCGCTTGACCACACCTGTAAATAAAATTTTTGGTGGGTTTATGGAAACTGAACGTGAGTAAAGTCATTACAACTATTTCCTGTTTTCTAGATTAGTCTCATTCTTTTCTCCAAAAAATTTTCAACAATTTACATGTGTTTGAATGACAGTCAGGTGTCTAGAATGTCAATCCACCAGCATCTCATACAGCCACTTCCAAGATCTGATCCTGGACATTGGTGGAGTGGCTAAAGTGGAGGATGCTATAGAGAAGTATTTTTCCCCAGAAGTACTGGATGGGTACAAATGTCGGGCGTGCCAAAAATGTGACAGGACAGTGAAAAAGTGTTCTATCAAGCAAGCACCTAAAGTACTTACCATCCAGCTGCGGAGGTAATGGAACTCAGTACTGTGTCATTATTGTCATTTATGTCTTATATGTATAGTAACTCCATTTAAATTCACATTTCAATGAATGTTGGTGAAGGAAATGATTTGTATTCAGTTTATGTGCATGATAAATATTAGGGCTCTCATTTTGGATAGTTTTAGAAGATAGAGTACATTCGATACCTCCTATCCATAACCGCTCAACTGTGTTTCCGGGCTCCCTGCCTCTCACCATCGTTGCACAGGTGAGAGGCAGGGAGGCCAGCATATCTTAGTTTCTACGTTTAGTATGATTATTGTATGAAGTGTTTTGCAGGTACCATTGTGCTTCAAAGCCAGATTGTTCTACAAACAGATGCTGGATCTGCATTCTCTGTGGTTCACCCCTTCGGTTGTGTGGTTGTTAGAGGATATTGAAGAAGCAGTGAGTAGACTTCATCAACCCATCAGCAGCCCACCTCAGGAACTACGTTGCAGTGCAGTAGAAGATCACAGCGGTTCTGCTATGTTGTGTTTTTTGTGTATTTGTAGTTTTAGCAATACTTTTTTTTTCACTCAAAACATCTATTTGGGTTCCTGTTAGAAACTGCAACCTGTAGCAGGGACGGGTTAGTAGCGGGGGCAGTGAGCTGGTCGAGCTGTCATGCATTCCAACTGATTGGACGGCATACCTCTGCTTAATGGAGGTCCCGAACCAACCCCTGCCTAATAGAATTTCAACTCATGCGGGTGTCATATTTTTGTTACAGCATGTCGTATATGATTTCTGATTTTGTGGATTAACACATATGAATCTGTCCACCTCCATCTCTGATCATTACCATTTAGGAGGTGAAGTTGTAACTTATCATCATGTACAGTCAGTGTTTCAGCTCATTTGGGTATCGTACAACGCCAGACATGGATTCTACCTTGGGGCGCCAGTATCGTATAGTTTTCATAAAATGAGGCATTTTATAATTATTGAATTAAAATTTGTTGAAGGTTTTTTTGGAAAAGGTCATTTGTTTGCTGCATTTTGCTCAATTTCCAGGTTCAACAATGAAGGCAGGAAAATTAAGACCGTTTGCCGGCATCCCCTTTCTTTCACCTTAAAAGAGCTTCATTTCCACCTGATTGGTTTAATTGAGCACATAGGAGAAGGTAGCAACCAGGGCCACTATGTTGCTTTCTGCAAATCAGATACATACTTCATATTTGATGATAGCACAGTAAGAATCTACTATTATTATGCATATTATTCAATACTGCAGCATGCTGTCTTGAAAACCATTTTTAACTGTTTTGCTCTTTTTTGCCTCTTAAGGTTACACCTGTACATCCCAATGAGTTGTTAAGGGCTGAGGCCTATGTTCTTCTATACGAACAGTTTTCAGTAAGTATATCTAATATTTCAAACCGGTGTTCCCATTTTCTTACTTGGCAGACAACAAACAACTAACATTATACTTTTCCTTGTAGATTGACTCATCACCTGCACCACTGCCACCACCTCCACCAACAGTCAAACGCCGTCCACCAACAATGCCCTTTTCATCTACACAAAATTCCAGTCCCCTTGCATCCAAGTGGATGCATGCATTCCTCAAAAAGAAAAAATAGTATATAGATATGGAAAAGTTTTTTTGTTTTTTTTCGAGTTTCAGTCTTTCAGTGTCACAAGCTTTCTTTTTTTCGAGTTTCAGTCTTTTTTGTTGTTTTAGTACAAGCTTTCTTTTCCATTTTTAAGGAAAACTTGTTGTATTTTTTCAAATGCCCCCGCATCTTTATCTTGATGTCAATGATGTTATCTTATGTCAATCACCATGTTTCTTTCCATTTTTTTTTCCCATTTCTACAAGTGGTTTTTTTTTTTCAAATGTAATATTTTGTGCACATCCAAATTATCTGTGTTCTGTGTATTTTCATGATTGATTGTAGCCTCTTGCATTTTCCTGTGTATGTCAAGTCAATCGTCATGCTTCTTTCCAGTTTTTTTTCCCATTTCTACAAGTGGGTTTTTTTTTTCACTTTGTACACATATGACAATTATAAACAGTTCAATGTATATTTTCGTATGCTTATTCATACCCAACGTTGCCAATGCCCAATCTGTAATTGAAAGAAGCGCCTTGAAAAGCGCGGTTGGCGAAGCCACGAAGGCTGCCCTGCATAAAGGGAAATTTCCCTCCACAGACGGAGCGACTTTTCCCTCCGTTCAGATGTTGTGTTCGTTAGGTTGGTAGCCTGAGCGGAAACGTGCGAGAGAGAGTCGTTTAACGGCACAGCCTTTAGCAAGGCAGTTGGTGGGGGTTGCATTAAAGTGTAATGAATATTTTGGCTGAGCGACAGCGAAGCCCTGGACCGACTGGGTCAAGAATGTTTTGTCTGTTTGTCCGCGATATCTCGAGAACGGTTAAACGTAGAGAGCTAAAATTTGGACCACATCTGTCTTGCATCATACCAGAGTCAACCTCCCCTCGGGGGCACAGCAGTTCTAGCGGTTTCTAAGATAATTTTTACAAATGATCTAAAATTTAAAATTCGCCGTTTGGGTGAGGTCAGTCTGCGCCATGCGCCATGCGCTTGTCAGGGAGGGGCGGATCAGCGACTCGAGTGGGTTACGCTTGGTTAGGTTAGTGGGGGCCTGGGTAGGATAGGCACGGGTAGGTAAAGTTAGGTTAGGTTATGACCAGTTGAGCGGCATTGATAAGGAAGGGGTGATGCAAGATTCGTTCGGAAGTGAGAACATGAGCGCGGTTGCGACCGTGCGGAAAGAGTGGCGCCCGCAGAGCATCCTACCGTCTGGCCTCGCAGGGTCCTACTTGCCAGGTGACAGCCGCTGGCAGGCCAAGGTGGGCGTGCGCAAGGCGTGGAGTGGCGGAATAGTAATTCGCAATGAGCGAAGCCTGTTGCGCCACAACGCGGTCTGGCGTACGCCTTTCTTGTTTTAGCTACGGCAAATAAAGTGGAGGAGTGCAAGATTAAGGTAGGACTCGCACCTGCCTTGAACCCTTCTCTCCCCCATGCGTCTATCTAAAGTGTGGGGCGGCCTTCGGCCGCCGTGTCGATGGGGACAAAAGACACCCGCTTGTTTGTGATCCTTGTGGGTCGATGGTGGGCTTTAATCCACAAGATAATAGGCTTTACCCTTTTTAATAGGCATTGTTTATGTTAATCGTTATAATTTAGTCCATTTCATTTTGATTGTTAGGCTTGGCATTTCAGTGGCGTTACGTCAAAAAAACTTTGTGCTTCGGAGGATGGGGAATCCTTTAAGCGTGTATAGTTCGAGGTTAGTGGGAGTGAGGAAGGCAAGAGGCCGTGACGACAATCGATGTGTCTAATGATCCCGTGTCATCCGTTGATCGTGGCTACGATGATGAACTGGTTAAATTTGGTTTTAAAACGGATCAAGAGTTGAAGGTGTCTTTGCTTGGCATGAATTCATGTGAGGACTGGATGGATAACGTGGTGCGCGCAGTATTCGATAGGGAAGTTTGAGAAGTCCTGGACAATATAGAAGAATCTGATGAAATGCGTGTGAACCTCGTGAGCATGATTGGGGCTGCTTTTGCGCTGTAAAGAAAATTTTGATTTGTCAAGTCGGAAGAATTGTTGAAAGAGTTGGGAGTTGTAAATAATACCTGCGGTCGGCTTAAGGCGATGTTGCTCATCTCATACGATCCGCGGAAGGAATCTGGTCTTGTTGGTCACGTTCACTGGGTCTGTCGACACAGCTGCTGTGAGGGAAACAGCAGGTTTTTATGGAGAACAGTTCCGAAAACCAGACCATTGGCGGTGTTGTAAAATCGCAGGAAATACGAAGTCCAGTTTCAGCAAATGTCTTCAGAGTGTGGTTCTGAAGAAAGCTATCGAGGATTCGGTGAAGTAGTTAAAGTTTGCTTCAAATGACTTGATATTTATAACTATTTTATTAACTACTTGCGTATATATCATACATATTCATTTATGAAAAAAGAGTTGAAAGGCTGATTGGTATTTTAAAAGGTAGGATAGCGTGACCAGAACACAACAATTGTTGTGACCTCGCGGGAAAAGCGACGCCCGCAGGGCGTCGTACTGATTGATCAGCCCCGCAGGGTCATACTCGTCAGGTGAAAGCCGCCGGTGGGCCAAGGCAGGGGTGCGTCAGGCATGGAGAGGCTTGATTCGCGACGCGCGAAGTCTGTCACGCCACGACGCGGTCTGGCCATTCCACCATTCGTTGATGTTCGCGGTATTTTGAAATATTGAAGATGCCCTTCAATATTCAGAGATGAATATACCTAGTTTACATCAGAATTAAATTTAGGACTACTTGTGACAATTGTGCAAGTAACCGCTCGGGCTGTGTTGCCTCGGAGGGGAGGTTGACTATGGTATGATGCAATAAAGACGTGGTTCAAATATGAATTATCTACGTTTACCTGCGCGCACAGCTAACACATTTTTGGCCTAATCGGGTGAGGGCTTTGCTATCCCTCATCCGATTAAGTTATTGCGTTCTATGGACTCTTTTCATAGGGCTCAAACTGGTTAATTGACAGGCGTGGCGGTGTTACGTGATGAACGTCGCCCGTAACGCGCCGTACGCCTACCTTTTTCGGCCCGAGCGGAGCGAGAACCCCTTTGCATCGGCTATTCCGCGCTCGCGCGGCCGCATTTCAGTTCCGCGCCGAGAGACAGCGTCACAGAAGTGGGGCAGGAAGAGAGAACGCGCCACGAAAGTGAGGCAAGAAGGGAAACATCGATACTCCAATACAGCCAACCACAAAATTAAATATTATTTATCGCCTTGGTTGGTTTAAAAATACAAAATTAGGTATGTTTTTGGCATGCGCATTTCGTTAAGAAACGAGCCGCATTTCACGGTCCTAGTTAAACTAAATATCAATATTTAAATGGCTGTTTGACCCTATATTGCCAAGACGTATTGTTGTCAACTTGGCTAGCTGTGCTGTGCGCTCTGGCCGGCTCCCCGCGGCCGCGGTCTGCCAGGGCCTGTAATAGCGGTTCGCGCGAGGCCTATTATCAATGGCCGTGGACGCGCATTCTGAGAGGCCAAGACGGCATACAGCGCGTCGCAGATTCCAATACCAAGTCGTTGCATACCACTATCTTCGGACGAAGTCGTTTTTCGGTTAACGAGGGCCACTCAGTGCTGTAGGCGCTGGAATTTTTTTTTAGCTGAGCGACAGCGAAGCCCCTTCTTGACCAGGCCAAAAATGATTTGTCCGCCATCGTCCGGGCGAGACGGTAGAGATGGGCATCGTATACCAAAATATCAATATGGAATATATCGATATCAATTTTTTTCGATGTATCGCATATCTATATATCGAGTCAAATGCATCGATATGTCGATATATCGATTAAATATTGTATAGGATGCTTAAAAACGTAAAAAACGCGTATTTTTACCTAACATTTACAAAAGCGAGGCGCACTAGGTATCTAAAACGAAAAATGTGTACAAAAAGAGAGAATCCTTGCCAGACTTCCCGGCTCTCTGGCGTTCTCCCTCGTGATCCTGCGCTTCGTGGGGTGGTTCCAGGCGTTGGATGTATTGTTGCTGGTAAGGAACTCAACACCACAGATCTTACAGCGCGCCGTGGTGCTTGTCTGGCGCACGGCATACTTCCAGACTACACTCTTCTCGATAGCTTTAGGTGGCATATTGGCAGATCACCCCTCAACGGCTTAAATTCACGCATCACATTAAAAATCACATCCGAAACACACGAACAGGTTTTAGCCGGTGCCTTTGCAACGCTACGGGGGGAGGGGAGAGAGACAGACACTGCACCAGATGGCTCGGCTGGGCTCGGCGCGGCCGCTCGGCTCGTCTCGGCCCACCACTCCCACTCCTCAACCTCAGCTCTGCGCAGCGCTCTCGCGCAGGCTTCTGTCATTGTCTCAGGCGTGTATAGGTTAGCTCGATACGCGCGTATCGCTTGCGGCCCAGTTGTGTTTTGTGTTCCTCGAGAGTTTGCCCGTAAACTTCATGCAATATTCATTCGATATCGGCACATTTCTATCGATGTACCGATATATCGCATCGTTTAAAAGTGACTCGGTATATCGTATTCATTATATCGATACACCGATATATCGATATCATATCGCCCATCTCTAGAAAACGGTTAGTCGTTGACGGTTCACACTTAGACAACATTCTCCATGGGTGTCATACCGGAGTCAACGTAACGTCAGGGCAAGGTGATCAGAGGCGCCGCGGCCTCAGCGGTCTCTTAGAGAGGCTCAGCCACACCGCGTCATGGCGTAAAGGGCTTCGCTAACCGCGAATCACTGTTCAGACACTCCACCCCTACCTTGGCTTACCGGCGGCTGTCACTTGACGAGTGGGACCCTGCGGGGCCAGTAAGGTCGCCCTGCGGGCGTCGTTCCGCACTGTCGCAACCACGCTGATGTTCTGGCTTCCGAGCGTATCTTCCATCATCCTCTCGTTCTCAATGCCGTTATACCAGTCGTAACCTACCATTACCTGCCTGGGCATATCCTATCCAGGCCTCCACTAATTCAATCGACCGTAACCCACTCAGTGATCCACTCCACACCTGCCTCATATCTGCCCCACCCGGCAGACGGTTTTTGAATTTTAAAACATCCAGTAAGTATCTTACAAACCACCTGGGCTGCGGTGATCTGAGGCCTGAGGAGGTTAAAAATGTAGAGCGGCTTAGGTTACGTGTGGGAGCCAGAACACGATCGTTGTTGCGACCCTGAAGAAAGGGCGGTGCCCGCAGGGTACCGCTGGCAGGCCAAGGTAGGCGTGCGGCAGGGAGTGACTCGAAAAGGTTACGCTCGGGTAGGTTAGGTTAGTGGTTCAGGCAGTTTAGGACTACTTCAGCGGCATTGGTACCGAAAGGATGATGTAAGGTACAGTATAGTTTCTGGGCTGGACTGCACCGGCCTCCGTCGTGGGTCAGACTGTACCAGCGGCATGTGGCTATTGTAGGCCGTCTTCTCGAGCCGCCACAGCCGCCTGGCAGTCGCTCTTGCAATAAAGCCTCTCGGGTGAAGTCCCATATGGAGCTGACCTCACTCACAACATATCTGAACGGAGGACAGTGACAATTTGTACTGCGAACTCTGCAAGTTTGGGACCCGTGGTTAGAGCCATCGGACTACATCTTACTTCTTACGCGCCGAACGGCCCCGGGCCCACCTGTGCTCCCGGAGCGGGGCAGCACGATCAGGCACTAAATACAGCCTTCGGTACCTCCTAGGCATTTCCTGGTCCCACACCACAGAGCTTCCGCTTCAGTTTGAGCTATCCATTCCTAGGGGACTTGGACGCCTTACGCACCTTTTTCTCGAGGGTTACATTCTTGCCTTAGCACGTACGGGTGTCGCTGTCCGCTTCTTCCCCTTGGTAGGACTTCAATTTCCAAGGTGGCCGTGACTTACACCGCTCTGACATTCGGCTGGAGTACCTGGATGACTTGCCTGATGATTTGGAGCCACTTGGGTGCAAGAGCTTTTGCCTCCTTTTGCCGCTGGCACGGCCGGCCTGATCTGGACTAGACATGCCGCTAGACGGGTGCTTGGCTTCACACTGCCAGCCCCTGGGTAGGCAAGGCACACAGAAAGTTCTCGCACACTTGCTGTGTGGCCTGAGGTGTGTAACTACTCAGTGGTGCGTAGACGGGTATCTTGCATCGCGTGTTGCGCCACACTTGCACCGCGATGTTCACAATGTGCTGAGCCGTTACAGCAGGCGCGTCGGAAGGTGCGCGGCGTGTTGGGCACGACGAATACAGCCTCAGCGTTGACCAGGTATGGATGGACCTGGAACATGGCAGTTGTTGCTCCTAGTGTCAGGGCCCCAAACCTCTCGTCGATAGGTAGGGCTACTTCGGCGGGGACCAGCTAAGCTACGAGCCTCAAAGCAGTTTGCAGTGTCGCAGCAGGATGTGGCTAGAACATAGCAGCACTGTTGCCTTTAATGCCCTGATTGAGATCATTTGATCCCAATTGCCTTTAGAACCCCTGTTGGAAAAGCCCGCTAAACGTAGGCACCTCGTCCACGGAACTTGCATCGGGACGATCTGCTGACAAGCCCCATTCTATTGGCCTCAGCATCAGGGATCCATCGACGGCTAGGGCGTTCCCTTGACTGGGGATATTCTCACCCTAATTGTGGCGATAAACCATTGCTGTCACTAGGTTGGGGGCCAGTTCACGAAAGCCACATCACGCGCGATCATCCCAGACGTTCAGGGATTTGGGTGCCCCTGCATTTTTGTATGAGTGCTCGCAGCTTTACGAACCATGCCGCAGTCCTCACATAGGGGTTAATTTGCAACACTCTCGCGGTTATCACTCCGTGACAGATGGACTAGTGCCGGCGTCATATCGACTAAACCTAGCTGCAAACTCGACCCCTGTCACGCTATGGGATCGCCACAGTGTCGATGCCAGTGCGGACACAACTGCACTGTTAACAGAAATCGTAATTGTACGAAAAAGTTCATCGCGACAAGTATCGTAATTCTACGAACGTGTGACGTAAAATTACGAAAAGTGTCGTAAAGTTACAAACCCGCGACGTTTAAACACAAAAACAGTTGTATATTTACGACAGATGTAAAATTACGAAACTTTTCTCGTAATTACAGAGTGTAGCGCGAAGATTTAATTGATTATATTCCGTTTAACGAACTTTGTCGTTAATATACGACTAAAGTTCGGTTAATTTTTCAACACGAAATGTTCGTAAAATTACGAATTTTTATAGGCTGTCAAAATTACGAACGTTTTCGTAAAAAAATTGAAGTTTTCTGATGTAGATGTCCCCTTTTCGACTGTCGTGAGCAATAGAGCAGTAAGAATGGGAACGTATACAGAGCTGTGCGTGAAAAATTCGCGGCTTTTTTCGTAACTTTGCGGGAAGTTCGTGTTGAAAATTTAACAGAACATTTGTCGTAAAATTACGATAAACTTTTTAACAGTGTGATATCACGGCCAGAACGAGGTCCCAGTTGGCTACCAACGGTTGGGTTTGGAGCAGCAGCTGGATCACTGACACTTCAGCTGGTTCAGCTGCGTGCCGATTGCCTTTGTTGGCAACAGCGGCACGGGTGTCATGACAGGGATACCAAAAGCCTCTTGAGGGTGTTGTGGCCATGGCTTTTCTGCCCGCACCAGCCGCGGGTCGTCTGCCTCCAGTTCGATGACTTGATCGAAAGTCTGTGGGTTGACGCCCTCTTGGTAGGGGATGTCCAGGTCAGCGAGAGGAGCACCAGGAGTCAGTACCCAGCTAGCCGCCGAAAGCGAAGCAGCCTCCATGGCAGCACCCCGCAATAGTTGTTTGCAACCTTCACCAGGAAGTTAAAGAACCGCCTTGCAGTTGGCGTTTTAGCTGGACCACGTTGGGGAGGGGGCCGGCTCCCAGCACTGTTAAAAAAAAAAGTCTGGAAAATCACGAAGGATCAGTTGGTAAGTTTATTTCCGACTGTCCTTTGTGTTTCCAGAGAACCTTCAGGAATTCGCCGTGTAAAATCACTGTCCCGGGGAGTATGCGTTACTTTGAAGTATGATATTGTGGCTATTGAGGTGAGTAATATGTCCTCCATTGAATCTGCTTTTTAGTTTTTCTCCCAGCAGAGCCAATCTTAATGTCCTACGTTGGGAAAAAAGGAAGGATCAGTTGGGAAAAAAGTTTCCTAAAGACTTCAGAATTTCCCAGTATATTTTTCGAGCAGTGTATCGAGACGCTCAGATAATTGCTGATATGGCACATTTTTTAAAATGGACACGTTTTTAGCGACGTGTGCAATATCGTATTCAACAGTATTATCTGCAGTTTCTAGACAAAGTGAGAAATGTCGACGTATGGTTAGAGCATTTAACTAATAGAGAAAACTCGTAGCAGAACGGTGGTTGGCTGAGCGATAGCGAAGTCCTGCACCGACTGGTTCAAAAATGTTTTGTCTGTCTGTTCGTTTGTCCGCGCGATATCTCGAGAACGGTTTGACATAGAAAGCTCAAATTTGGACCACATCTTTCTTGCATCATACCAGAGTCAACCTCCCCTCAGGGGCACCGCAGCCCAAGCGGTTTCTTAAATAATATTCACATGTGGTCCGAAATTATAAATCCGCCGGTTGGGTAAAGTCAGTATGCGCCATGCGCCTGTCGTGTAGGGGCGGATCAGTGACGCGAGAGGGTTACGCTCGGTTAGGTTAGTAGGGGCCTGGGTAGGCTAGGCTCCGGTAGGTGAGGGTAGGTTAGGACTGGTTGAGCGGTATTGATAAGAAAAGGCTGATGTAAGATACGTTCGCAAGGCAGAACATGAGCGTGGTTGCGACCGTGCTGAGAGGGTGATGCCCGCATGGCGTCCTACTGACTCGCCCCGCAGGGTCCTACTCGTCAAGTGGCAGCCGCCGGCAGGCCAAGGTAGGCGTGCGCCAGGCGTGCAGTGGCGGAACAGTGATTCGCGATGAGCGAAGCCTGTTACGCCACGACGCGGTCTGGCGTACGCCTACCTTGTTTGTACAGGGGTTCAAAATCATTCCGGCGAGCGAGGCGAGCCGCAAGCTCGCGATTCTCCGTGAATTTTACTAAATTTGCACGCTTGAAAAGTATGTGCAGAGGCGGACTCTTACCCCACTTCCCCGGGTCCGACGTTCCTGCAAAGGATGGAGTCACAGATTTAACGACACGGCACACCGTTGACTAACCTGCCCAGGCCTCCACTAACCTAACCGAGATTAACCCACTCGAGTCACTGATCCGCCCCTCCCTGACAGGCGCATGGCGTATACTGACTTGACCCAACCGGCGGATTTTAAATTTTAGACCACTTCTGAAAATTATCTAAGAAACCGCTTGGGCTGCGGTCCCCGTGAGGGGAGGTTGACTCTGGTATGGTGCAAGAAAGATGTGGTTCAAATTTGAGCTTTCTACGTCTAACCGTTTTCGAGAAATCGCACGGACAGACAAAACACTTTTGACCCAGTCGGTCCAGGGCTTCGCTATCGCTCAGCCAACTAAGGGAGGGTGGGGCACAATGGGACACTTTTTTTCTCAGCCCTCTCTTTGTAAAACTGGTTGAGATAAAAAAAACAAAATGTGCCTGACATATGCTTTGGTATGTCCTCTTTCTTGTTTAATAGTTTTTAAGAAACGTAGATTGTTCCGTTGGCTTTCAAAAATAAAAAACCACGTTGCTGCATTTGTCCCATTGTTCCCGGGTACCGGGTACAATGGGACACTTCCTGTTTCACTGATAATACAGTATTTTGGGGCTACAGAAAATCTAAAACAGCTGAAAGATGTTGTATTAAACATTTTTAAGTAGAAACAAAACGGCTTTCATGGTCACATTTGCCTTAAATTAAAATAAAAAATATAATGGCATTCAGATCACATTTTCCTAAAATCAAATGTCCGAAGGGCCAAGCTCGTATAATATTCAATTAAAGGACGACTCGGACCGCTACATTTCGTGCAATACAAAAAATAAAAAAGCGAAATAATTTACTTTGCCTATCTTTTTTGACGAAAAATGTTTAAAACGCTCCCCTCCGGAAGAAGTTTGTCCGCCGGACTTGCCGCCTCGGGTCAACAACAGCGACAACCACCACCGTCATCCATCCAGGAGGCGGATCTGGGCTGAGCCCAAGGGGGGGGGGGGGGGGGGGGGGGGGGGCAAAGTGTGCGGGTTGCCTACCTTCAGGGGAGAACTTTGAGAATTTGTTCAAGGAACCAAGTAAATTTAAGAAGATCGGTTACTTTTCGTAATTTTTCAGGTGAGTTCAAGAGCAGGAGGGAGTGATCTTGGAGTACCGTTTTTTTTTGTTCAAAAAAGCAAGAATATTTGAGACATAAGGCGCGGATGCAGGATTGTTGAAACGAGGCCGTAGCGTATTCCCCTTGCAGGCTCCAAGGGGAATACGCTACGGCCTCGCTTCAGGTATTCCCCTTGGAGCCTGCAAGGGGAATACGCGCGGCGGTGGGGCGCTGCGCTGGGGAGGCCACCTGCCGCCCGACAGCGCAGTGAGGACCTCAACAATCACGGAGCTCCCGTCTGGCTGGCACGCGTCGCGCGGTGCGCGGTGCGCTCATGCAGCGCTAGGTAGCAAGCCAGCCAGGAGGCCCGGTTAAGTCACTAACCGTCATAATATCGTTGTTTTCTATACCTTCGACCTTGCCATAAATGTATTTTCTTATTTCCTTCCTCTCTCCCTTCTCTCTCTCTCTCTCTCTCTTCCTCTTCTCTCCCCTTTACTGCTTTATTTTAAAAGTGCGGCTATGGCCAAGGGGGGGGGGGGGGCAAAAGGCCTGTTGCCCCCCCCCCCTTAAATCCGCCCTTGCATCCATCGGTATTGGCAGTCGCTGCCAGTAGCGCAAGGCGGCAAATTTGAAGGTGTCCCATAGTGCCCCATGTCCCATTGTGCCCCACTCTCCCTTACTACGTCCGCTCCAGCTTTGAATCTACGAAAAGATCTAACGAAAAAAAAGACCCAAGCTGGAGAGGACATGCATTTGTGATTCAGATTGGACTACCTTAGAGTTGAGGCCTTAGCCTTCAGCCAACATTACCAGGGATCAACAAAAATGCTTTCAACCACAGTGGACACACCGTCCATAATCCAAATTCTCAACCTGACAAGCCTTTACATAGTACTTTTACATAAGAAACTCTGCGAGGTGATGACGGCAGCCTCAATGCACGTAGGTGGTGTGGTTGGTTCGTTAGGCAATAAGCAGCAGAGTTGCCGATGGAAGTCATTCAGAGAGGTCGAATGCTTGGCGCCGCAGGTTGAGCAGTGGGCTCACAGGCTGGCCTTCATTCCAATGCACGTAATTTAGCGCAAGTCGATCCCATTTGCCAAAAACAGGAAATGATCCGCGAGTACATTGGACCACCGGGAATGCCAACAGTAACTAAAAGCAGTGAGAGTACTGTAAGAAGACCCACCTTCTCTTCAGACGATTGACGGACACGAAGTCTAGCTTCACCAAGAGGTCATACGCATGTTGAAATCACAACACCTAATCGCGCAGACTTAAGCTGCGCCTCAACTTGTTTGTTTCCTTTCTTTTTCTTTCTTTTGCTTCTTTTATCCGTTGTTTTTTTGCTTCTCTCTTTGTTTCATTTTCTTCCTTTCTAAGAACTAGGCTTCATTCGGGCTTCAGCAATTATTTCAATGAACATTCAGGTTGCGTGATTCGACCTATAGGCGCCAGAAGGCTGTGGAAGTACACTCCCTCTGCTTCAAATGTACTGTAGCACTTGAGAGCGTGGGGCCTAGGCTGGTCTTCATTCCAAAGTACTTAATAGAGTGAAAGTCGATCCCATCTGCGAACGGGATACAATCCGTCAGTGCATTGAATCACTAAGAAAACTGGCAACAATGAAGAGAAGTTGTACTAGGCAAAGACTGACCACCTTCATACAAAACTCTCAGCCTCGGCGTCCAGCTTCACCTAACGGTGACAGGTCGTAGGTATGTTGTAGAAACAACGATTCTAGGCAAGAAGATCTTCACTTCGGCAAGGAGTACACTCCCTCTGCAATATCCCACGTTTCGGTCATATCGTGCGCAATAACACTGGATACTTTGTCATCGCAGCCATGTCTACACCAAAGAGGTGCTGATTCGACATCTGGGCCCTCCTAAGTCTGCCACAGAACAGACCCAGCTTCTCGCCGGCAACGCCGGGAGAGGGGGGGAAGTTAGTCATGCGATTGTTCCATCTGAAACAGAACCATTGTACACTAGGGGTACGCTCCGATTTGCTTCGCGTAATGTAGCGAGCGAAGCGTAGATGACATTTAAATCTTAACATATGTTAAATAGATGCTTGGTGGGGATAGGCTAGCCCGCAATACAGCCCCTTAAAAGAATATGATTTTATCATATCACTGTCTAAAAAAAGCATTAGTTACCAGAAAGCGCTGCTAACCAATAAGAATGGCTGACCCATTGTCCGATGAAAGTGGTTAGTCATTTTGAAATGATCGGAACCATTTTGGAATGGCTAAAATCAGCCAAAAAGTCATTTCAAAATGGTCTTGTCATTTCAGAATTGCTTATCATCGATGATCTTGCTATTTTAAAACAGTATTGTGTATTGTTCTCAGATAGCCATATTTCCAGACAGGCCATTTTAAAACTACTACTTTATCTAAAAACAGTGGTATTGTCATGTCTATATGATTTCGCAATCGCATGCTTGCAGCATTTGTTGTGATTTCTTTGTCATTGAGTCATGGGAATGTAATGGGTACAAAGTTATGAGAAAAACTTATAACATGTCAAAAAATACCAGAACCATTATTGCTTACTAACTAATCTGAGTCGGATTCTGCGTGATTTTTCCTGTTCTTTTGTCCCCTGTCCTGGAGCCTGTGACAATAAAAAATATATGGTTGAAAAATTGCTGTGTATTTTTCAGGGAAAAGTGATGCTGTCATAAAATATTTGAAATGCTTTCAATTTTTTGAAGGCCGCCGTGGCGCCCAGAACACGCCTTTCGCCTATGTATTGATCACGAGGGGGCCGCCACTCAGGGTCTTGGTGTGCACAGGACTACGGGATTACTTGGATTACGCGGGACTATTAAGGATTACGTGGGACTCCGCGGGATTACGTGAGACTACGTGCGATAACCAGGGTGTATCGAATGACACACTTTTTCGAAATTGAAAGTGCCTGGGTCCGGCGATTGTTGTACTATATGATAGTAGTTCACCATAAAAATTTCAATTTTTTCCGACAATATCCTACGCCTCAAACTCGGCCTCAAAGTTTCGATTTTTCGTCTAAATAGGCAATCCCGCAATACACGGTTTCCGCGACTTGTGAATCGACCCTCATGCATCGCGGGTCACGAAATGACCCTCCAAGTACTAATAGACACTTCGAAATCGATTAAAAGTAATTTACACGCCGGTATTACGCTAATAAAAACACTGAAAATAGACGCATTTTCAAGTATTTTTGAATAAATAGCCTCCGTGGGCCTGGCGCTGCCGCGATGGAGCGTTTGTCGGTTCTTTGGAGCTGGCACTGTCACGGTGGTGCGTTTGTCGATTCGTCGTATTCCCCGTCCACGCCGACCGACACGGCGCGTGCGTTCAGCAATATAGATCCTTTGCATCTTGTTTTAGCTTCCTTGCTTTAAGATGGAATCAGAGGAGGGTGGCGGTAAAGCTAAAGAAAGAAAGTCGTTGCGGCGAGTGATGAGCTGCGACATTCTTGGGGATCCTGCTCCTCTTCCTAATACGCTTCTTCCGTCCGATTGCGACATCCTGAGGGCTCTCCGCTCTGAGAGACAACAGGCTCTAGTAGAAAGTGGTAGTCTAGAGCCTAGTGTCAATGACCTTTCTAAAAAAGTCACCGAGGACGTATTGAAACTTTGGACTAAAGCTTCGATTCCCACTGTTTCATTTCAGAGGGTGAAAGAAAGAATTCAGAACTTGAACTCAGATTACCTTAGGTTAAAAAATGTTCCGAAAGCAAAACGGAATAGCAACTCATATCAAGGAAGAGTTTCTACGTTTAGAGAAAAACATAACAAACTCTTCGATGTTGCGTCTTGCAAGTGCAATCTCGCAGATACACATGCCGTGAAGCGCTGTGAGTGTGTCACGAAAATAGGAGTCGGAGTGCGACTACGATGGCTTCGGCTGCAGCGGTTGCGGCTCCGACAATCACGACCGCGGGGAACAGGGGGGGTACGGCCACGGGGAGGTGAGACCGGGGTGCGGCTGCGGCCACGGTTGGAAGAGTCATTGTGCATACGGGCACCAGAAGTCGGGGTACGGCTACGGGCACGACGGCGCCGTTGGTCGCAAGCAAGAGGAGAAGGGGCGCGTACAGGGGATAGGCGACGGCGATTACGCCGTGAAGTAGGAGTACCTGGAGCAGGAACAGGAGGCGCAGGAGGAGGGGAAGGTAGCCGTTCCCCACGGAGAGCCGCAAGACGTTGTGACATCCGCGACATTAGCGGTCTTGTTGGGGCGGGCGATGAGGCAGGAAATCAATCCGGACTCTGGACTCTTCTCTTCGGGGCGAGGGAGCTCGATAATCCCACCGCTGCCACCAGTGTGGAGTTATTAGAAGGTTTTGGGAAAAAGGAGAGTAGTCTGTAGAACAGGTCTGCTCGGTACGGCCAAAGTTAAAGATTGCAGTCAGACAATCCTTCATTAGATATCTAGGTGGGGATGGCCCAGCTCAGCACTTACCTGATGAGGATCGACCGGATCCACGGCTCTTGCTGCGTTGGCGCGCGGCCCCACCCTGGTTCTTGGGCTTGGAACCACCAGCAATTGCAACATGCTGGTCCTTCCTTGAGACGTGACCCTTAGGGGCGTTGCCATAATTATCCTTCCCAGAATAGTTAGCCACGGGAACGTTGTCCGCGAACCTTTGTTTGTGCTGCTCGGCTGGAGCCCGGGCTAAAGGCACGAGCGTTGGCTGGGGTCCACTCTTTGCTTTTAGGACTAATGCCATGACAGGTAGCAGCATGGGATCTTGCAAGGCGGGCATGCAAACTGCCATGTCCCGGTGAGTGAAGGTTCTCACTACCAACGGGGGAAGATATCCCGTGCCCTGAATGAAGGGCGCGTTGGGTAGGTGGACCCTGATATTCACGTTCACCAGACCACCAGGGCCCGCCAGCGAATTATGGGCCTCGTGTATCGCAACGTCATTCCTGTTGCCAATGATAGCGGCCAGCCATCTGCAGCACACCTGTAGGCTCGTAGCTGCATGGGTGAGCCACTGCCAGGGTGCCGGGTGCCTCTCTCGGATCCGCTTCTCATATTCCGCCGTCCCCAGATGGGTGAAGAGTCCGGCCACGCCCAAGACATTGTCAGATGCAAGCTCAAGCGTGAAATCTGCAGTTACAGGCCCAGCCGACAATCCCCATTCGATAGGCCTGACAAGCAGAAGACCGTCCACCCCTAAGACGTTACCAAAGTTTGGCACCTCGTCGTTGTGGTTGAACCTCAGGCAGAGAGCGGTGACAGGGTTGACCTCACTAGCGTGTCGGCCATTCCAGATGCCCATGTGCCATTGGGCATGCTCACCCCTACCGTTCTCTCAATGAGCGCACGTAGACGCAGAAAAAAGCCACTGGCTGGGTACTCGCTATGTGTATTAGGGGCAAAGTCATTTCCTGCTCCAAGCTGCAGCAGCGTGCGGGTGAGATCCGTGCTGTCGAACACCAAAGCGCTGATATCTGCCCCAACGAGATTATAGCTACGCAGCAAGGTTGAGGACATGGCTGCGACAGTGGCGGAAACAAGCAACAAGACCTGATCCCATTGCGTGAGATCTGGTATGAGTTGGAGGCTCACACCCGGTCCTGGGATGGGAGACGGTAGCATGCCAAGCAAAGTCTGCAGGGCAGAGATGCCTCCAGGCTCTGGTATGCTGATGGCGCTAACAACCTCCATTGTAGGCCAGACAGCAATGGCACGCATGACTACAGGGACCCCCTGCGGCGTATAGTACCTAATGCCTAAGCGGGCCTGGGGATGTTCAGGCCAGGGGTCATTATCCCGAATGAGGCGAGGATCATCCTCATCCAGTTCCAGCAGTTGGTCGAAAGCCTCACCACCAGGCGGGGGCATGTACGGCAGATGCTGGTTCGCCACCGGGGCATCCGGAGCCAACTTCCAGTTCGCCCCGGCGAGCGCTGCTGCTTCCACGATCCCTGAATCAAAGGCTTCCTCAGCTCTGTGGGTAATGGCTATGCGGCGCGCTAGAGCCAATACTTGCTGTGGTGTTGGCAGGATTGCGGCAAATTCAGGCACCACGGCTGTGGGCGAGCTGGCAAGCACAGTAACAGGGAAGGCTGGCCAGACTAGTGTATCTATGACACTAACCTCCTGCCCCTCGGGTACTTGAAGAGCAACACCGCCTACCGAGACTAATGTGGCGATGCACATGTCGATGGGACTCAAAATGTCTTCGGGGCACAATAGGAGAAGCTCTTCATTCATAGTCTGAGCTTGCAATTGATTGGCGCCTGCAGCAGTGAGCGGCTGCGTCACAACATGGACTACGTGTGGGACGACACCAACCATCTCCAAAACAATTCCGGCACGAAGAGCACGTGCCAGTTGGAAAGCCATGATTCCCATTATACAAAACAATCCGCTGAGTCCTTTGCGGGTTGTCTTAAAATCCAAGAGGTGGGCCATATTCTGGAGGCGTACAGCCTGGTCACACACTAGGCGATGCCCTAGGGCTTCTTCAATCTTTCTTCCTGATATGGAGCCACCAACGCTGACTGCTGCCGCTGCCGCTGGGTCACAGCAACGTTCCCGGGGCGCAGTAGACCACTGCACAGCCGGATTTTCGTGAGCGAGGGCGGGATAAATCGTATTAGAAAGTACGAGCTCGCATTGTGCTGCAACAGCAGTGAGCCCCGGCTCAATCATTCGCACAAAGTGGCTCATAACTGTATAGTGATTGTTCTCAGGCTGGAACGTTACAGTCGGGTAGCCAGCGCCGCCGATGCCACCGGCTATCTTCTCGAGTACACTTTTAGCCGCTTTAGAGGAACGCGGCTCCATGGTGCATGCTGGCTCATTTGTGACGCCCTGGACGACGACGCTCTGTGAGCCTGTGCGAGTGGACCCTAAGCCTCCTATTTTATTGAAAGCTGGTCTCGGCCTAGCGGCAGCTGGGGCTCCAGGCCTGGGCAGAGGAGCTCTGGTGAAGCCCAGGGTGAGATGTGGTGGGGTGGCATGCTCACTGAGGGCTCTCAGCACATCGGCTCGGGGTATGGAGATGGGGTGCTGGGCAGCGACTGCTGGCAGTGCAGGTGATTTCCTGGGTCTGAAATGGAGCCAGGCGATGTGGGACGGATGGTCAGCTGATGGCACGAATTTGGAGGGGAGCGTGTCTGCTGGTCCTGATTTCTCTTGTAGCCAATTGACGCAGTCTGCCTTCAGGTTACACAATTCCGCATTATAAGGTCCCAGCGGCCCATTTAGCATGCGCCAAAGCAACCACGCGTGCTCGTACGTGAGTGGCAGCCTATAGAAGAGGGGTGACGGTAGCCAGAGGTGATGCCGCTGCTGGAGAAACGCCAACGCAGTGTCGTACGGTGTGGTCTCTGGTTCGGCGGGGCCGGTGTGGGGTGTTGGTACGGTGGGACTCAAAAGCCAGCTGGATCGTCCATAGAAGGAACGCACCTCAATCTTTGGCCCCATGACTGCCAACCACATCCACGGCCGAGTCTCATATGAGAGCGCCTGCTGGATCACGTTTGGACTTATATAGGGGCTAAAATCCTTCACGAGCGCCCAGTCCCCCTGCCGCTTTGGATGGTGAGCGGCGACAGGAACCTGCACCTCAGGACCTAGGGTTGGGGAGACAGCCCTATAATCAGGAGAGGGCGGGCCCTTTTCCACAACAGCCGGATCTGGGGTCTTGGCTGCGCTGCTGGGTTGAGGAGCTGGGTGAGGAGCCACCGGAGCGGATGGAGCCGGAGCCACAGCAGCGGCAGGTAAGCTGCTCCGTTTGGGCGGAGCACCCTGACGTCTTGAACTGACAGGCGGCGCAGGGACCGGAGATGGTTGCAAGCCCTGCGCGCGCCGGCTGCTCCTAGTTCCGGTGGGCCTGGGTGGCGCGGACGTTGATCTTCTGCTGGTCCCCGAGCTCCCACTAAGCGATGACGCTTCAAAGCGCTGACGAGCAAGCTGCAATGCAGCAGCATTACGTTGCGCCAAGGTGGGGCGCCCAGGAGCCTGCGCGGAAGTGGTAGGGGGGTCCCGGGAAGGACGTCCCCTGCCTGGTTGCCCAACCATCTGGCGGCCTAGAGGACTATAAGGGTACTCAGGTGGTTCGACAAGGCCGCATGGAGGAGCAACGGCGCTCCGCTGAGCGCCGTGTGCGGGCTCACCTCGAGGCTGATCATCGAGCCCATATACGCCGCCAGCAGCAGGAGGTCCATCGACAGCAGCGTGGTCGCCATACGGCACCTAACGGTAATAGCCGTTCATCTTTTTGTTGTAACGGCGCCGGTCGTCCATTTTCGTCCGGGAACGGCAACAGCCGTAGTACCTACCCACGTCGGTGTGGCAATTGCAGGGGAAGCCATCCTACTGGTGCTTGTCCTAGGGATCCACGGCCCACAGCCGTTCGCGCCATGCAACGATTCATTGACCGCATGCGTTAGCAAAATCTTTGAAATTGCTTTAAATTATTTTTAATTGCTGTTCATTATTGTGTCTTGTCTTGAGTATTTGTTTTCATCCATGACTGACCATTTGTATTGTTTTCTCCACGGCATATAAGAATTAAAAATATTATGCCGTTATTTTCGACTTTCATTCCCACTCCTCTCCTCCCCCACGGCATGACCGTCCCGGTATCCGACTTCACCCGAACCGAGCCGAACCGCCCCGAACTGACAATAATGCCCCCGCCCCCCCCCCCCGCGGCCCCTCTCGTGGATGTCGGCCTCGTTTCCCATGACAACAAAAATATGATAGTAGATAGGAGTAAAATTGCTAGGGGTAGGGCGAAAGGGAGGCAAGAACTCCAGTCTGAGAACACCAGAACAGTTTTAATTGGCTTATATTTCGATGGTAGAAAGGATACAACTATTGTCAATACAAAAATTGGGTCTCAATATCATAAAGAACATAAAAAGGAGGAACATATCTCATTAGTTCAAGAACCGGGGAGGGAAATACATAGGTCATGTTAACCCTAAGTCTGCATCTGCACAGCACGCAAGCGACAGCATACTTACGCACATTGCCGACGAAGACAAATACGATCTCGGTGAATTGTCTGCAGTTGGTTGCGATGGTACACCCACAAACACTGGTCCTCTTGGGGGAATCGTCACTTTAATAGAGCGGCGCTTGCAGAAAAATCTGCAATGGTGCATCTGCCTCCTCCATTTTAATGAATTGCCTCTTCGCCATCGTGTAAAACTCCTGGACGGAGAGACAACAGGTCCGTCCGCTTTTAAAGGTCCTATTGGAAAACAGCTCGGCACCTGTGAACAAATAAAAGTAGTCAGGTTCAAAAAAATCAATTTAGAAGCAGACCTTTCAGATATTGACCCAAGCATTCTCAGTACTGATCAAAAGTACCTTCTGCGGATTTGTTCCGCGGTCACAAGCGGCACCGTACCAGACGATCTTGCCAATACGGATCCTGGGGAAATGTCACATTCCAGATGGCTCACAACTGCAAACCGCATTGTTCGGCTGTACACCGCCACACCTCGGCCAAGTCAGAATCTGGCAATCCTTACGAACTATGTAGTTAGAGTTTATGCCAAACTTTGGTTTGCCACTTAAAAAAATTGGCAAATCAAGTATGGAGCCATCCACACGTGGAATGCAGTCAAATTCTCGAGGTACTTACCTGTTACGGCCCGAAAAAAGGTAGACGAGGTCATCCAGACAAATGCTTACTTTTTGCACCCAGAAAATATCCTAGTAGCAATGCTGTTTGACGAACGCAGAGATGTAAGAGATGTAAGGCAGTAAATAAGATCTTGGACGCCAGAGAAGTAGCCGGACAAGGTGTATGGGAATTCAGAGTGCCCAAACTCAACTTCAAAGCCTCTGACTACACCGAGGCCATTGACTGGGCAAATGCGTCCGTGACTGCTCCTCCAGTTCTGCGTAGATTTACAGCCGCCGAGCTACAGGTTTCTGTAGATGATCCAGAGAAGTTTGCCCTTTTCGAGGACATTTGGCAACTCCCTTGCCACACACAGGCAGTAGAGCGAACCGTCAAGCTGGTGACGAAAGCCGCGTCTGCTGTCTGTGGGGAGGAAGCGCGTGACGGCTTCATCCGCCAAACTCTGAAGTCACGGAGTGAAATGCCAGCATTTCGAACAAAGTCAGACTTTAAGTGATGACTTTGGATGTAAATAGCTTTGTAAATAGTTGTAATTATTGTATATATAGGGGAATCATGGGGAATTTATGGGAGGGGTGAGGGGTGGGACGCGATCTGCAGCCATCTTCCTCGCGATGGGTCCTGGATATTTCCCCAAGAAACCTTGTGGAAATAAGTAAGAGCTGTAGTTGCGATTTTCACTAAATACTTGAAAATGCGTCAATTTTCAGTGTTTTTATTAGCGTAATACCGGCGTGTAAATTACTTTTAATCGATTTCGAAGTGTCTATTAGTACTTGGAGGGTCATTTCGTGACCCGCGATGCATGAGGGTCGATTCACAAGTCGCGGAAACCGTGTATTGCGGGATTGCCTATTTAGACGAAAAATCGAAACTTTGAGGCCGAGTTTGAGGCGTAGGATATTGTCGAAAAAAATTGAAATTTTTATGGTGAACTACTATCATATAGTACAACAATCGCCGGACCCAGGCACTTTCAATTTCGAAAAAGTGTGTCATTCGATACACCCTTTTCGACAGTATTGTACGCTTTAATGTTTTCGAATGCTTCAGTTATTACTAAATTATTGATGTTAATTATATATTAGAAAATAAATCTGTTTTGGTGGTACGGTGACAGAGACATAATTCAAAGCAATGACGGGAACTCTCACACCTAATTTTCAAGCATTCCTTGAACTTATTGCAGCACCCTGAATAGATTTAACTTTGGTGATTGTGAGGGCAAGTCCCCCGGGACTTCCCCTACACACTTCCGCGTCAGACTGCTCCGAGGTGAAGTCCGGCTGTCCGGTCCCGTAGCGCGCTATGCAAGACAGCGCGGCATTGCTTGGTCAGCAAATGTCGCGCTGCCGGGCAGATGCGTTCGCCGAGCCCGAGCGTCCGAGCCGAACCGAGGACGGGCAGTCACGAACCAGCCTCGGCTGCGACCAGCCGGGAACCCCGTGCGCTCCAACAACAACCATCGATATAAGCCTACTGTACCAACGACAATACTGGAATACAACTGAACCACCGAAGACCACCAGTGACATCTTCTTCCAAACCACCTGCTCCCCTGAAACATCCGCACCTACGCCCAAGTAACCCCCCCGGAACCAACCTCCCGACATTCATCGGAAAACAAACAAAGAAGTCAGAGAAAATTATATATCAATGCCCACCACCAAATGTATATCACTTACTAATAACACAATTAAAAACATTATGCATGAGATCGTTGAGTACTTCTCTCCCGAAACAAACGAAGGCCTTCATCAGAAATTGCTCTGTGGCCGTATGAGTAGGGTGGCTGACCAGCGGCCGGATCCAGAGCCAGTAGAACGTTCACAATTTTCCCACGAGCGTATCTTTTTATGATCACTTTCACTGATGAATAATGGGTTTGGATCACTAAGGTCGCCAAATGTTTCTTCTCTGTCGAATGTGCACACAGTAGTTTTTCGTCGACATAGATCAGCTGCAACTTTGACTGTTGTACGGTATCTAACGTGTCCTTTTGAAATCTTTTCACAGAACATGCGTTTTAAACACTTGGGGCTGTCGCTGTATAAGCAAGTCCTAGATTCCTTCAAGTAAGCTGCTAAAGTTTTCCGGAGGACTTTTTTGTGCTTCTTGGAGCCATACAAAAACTCACTTAAAATCTTGAAAGTAGGGTTCACTGTATTCACTAACGTTCTTCTTTCTTCCCAAAAAAATCCGTTTGAAGCCAGGTTTTGCTCCTTCCGCAGCCTAGCCATTCCCGGCCGATGCACCATGTTTTCCGATGAATGTCGGGAGGTTTGTTCCGGGGGGTTACTTGGGCGTAGGTGCGGATGTTTCAGGGGAGCAGGTGGTTTGGAAGAAGATGTCACTGGTGGTCTTCGGTGGTTCAATTGTATTCCAGTATTGTCGTTGGTACAGTAGGCTTATATCGATGGTTGTTGTTGGAGCGCACGGGGTTCCCGGCTGGTCGCAGCCGAGGCTGGTTCGTGGCTGCCCGTCCTCGGTTCGGCTCGGGCTCGGCGAACGCATCTGCCCGGCAGCGCGACATTTGCTGACCAAGCAATGCCGCGCTGTCTTGCATAGCGCGCTACGGGACCGGACAGCCGGACTTCACCTCGGAGCAGTCTGACGCGGAAGTGTGTAGGGGAAGTCCCGGGGGACTTGCCCTAACATGATGTGTACTAAAAGAGCAACTGTGAAAATTGATATATTTGTAGCCATTTACACCGGGCATGGTGCCTGCCTACAATCAAGGCGCCCCCTTGGCGCTGATCCCCTGTGTCACGGCCTGATTACTTCCGTTTCAACGTCTGAGTACGTGATAGTTTGTGAAATTGCGCGGGATTCCGAAGGATCACCCCAGATTACCGGAAGATTTCAGGGGAATACCAGAGGTTCCGGAGGACTGCGCGGGATTACCAAGAAATTCGGAAGATTGCGGGAGACTACTTGGGATAACGGGCGTAATCCCTCAGCTCTGTACACAGGATTACGGGGGTGGCGGCCCCCTCGATTGATCACCAGCAAACACAAGCGCCTCGGCCAGCACCCGATGTGCCATTCTCCTCGCAAGGCGAGTCTGGCGGGTGCTGAGACCAGCTTCGGCAGCCAAGTGCAGGACGTAGGGCTCAATTCGTGTTCGCACACAAGCCGAGCCCCGCGCCTGCACAAGTTCTCGACTATCTGTTAGGCAGGCGCGTAATTGGGGCCGATGAAAAGGGGGGGGGGGGGGGGCTTCGCGGGTTGCCTACTTTTAGGGGCAAACCCACAATTTCTGCGAGAATCAGAATCTCGAAGATTCTGTTGACTTGTGTGTAATGAACGAACTCATACGAAGTCTGAAGGTGGAAACAGAAGGTAGGATTTAAATATTGTTTTATATATTCAGTTACATATATTTAACAAAGCAAAACGAATTCAGATATTTACAGCCTTCTTTTTACAGATTTGAGGAACCTCTCTACTACAACGTCCACGTTCACTTGTATTTCACGATGGATGTTCAGCAGGGCCAGCCCGGTAAGTCTGTCTGCCCCCATGGTGTTTCTCAGGTAAGTTTTCAGCCTCCTAAGGGTGCTGAAACTTCTTTCCGCTGTGCACGTGCTATTTGGCACGGTCGCGAGAGTTTTAAGCAGTCCATTTACTACTGGAAACACTTCTGCATCGCAGGCATCTATTGCAGTAACAGCATCCACGGGCAAAGCAGCGTCCTCGACACGTTGCCATTTCATCGACCACAGCTTTAGTTCACCCTCAAAGATTTGCTGAAAGGATCTCTCAGAAGTAGGAAACAACGACCAGTACTTTGACGTGATTGCGGAGGTCTGTTCTTGTACTTCCTTAGAAGAGAGCTGTACAGATTTTAATGATTTCGGCAACAAGAATGCAAGTTCATATGCCTGAAGTGCTTCTTTAGAAAATCTCTCCTTCAAGTCCTCACAAATAGCATCAAGAATGGGTATGTAAATAGTCTACAAATGGAAAGAAAACAAATTAAATTATTACTACCACTTAAAATACAAATAGGTGTTCATATTTTTGTATGATTTTATGACTAACCTGTCTGAAATAAGTTTCAGGATCATAAGCAGGATGTCCAGCACGGCCTCGTCTGAAGACGCGAGTTCTCAGTTTACCGCCTACCCTTTCAAGAATCTCAGAAGCCTCAGTGAAGAGCACAGAGAAGTTCCCATCGGCTTGAAATCTCTTCTCCAGGGAACTTATGACATCATTTATGTGCTCACTAGCCGTAGCGACATCATGGGAAACTTTCTGGAAAATATAAGCAAGAGGTAAGGTCAAAGCAAAAATGTCGCACATGCACACCAGTGTCAAGACAAATGCTGGGTTAGTGATTGAGAGAATGAGAGACTGAGCATTAGCTGCAGCTTTAGACTCCTTCCAGCTCACAACTTCTTGTAGCACCTCAATCACAGATGGCAAGTTGTCGCGAAATGTCAGGTGCGCATCATGCCTCTCAATGAACCTGGTGTCGCAAAGCTTGGGCATGCCTGCCTTCTTCATGATTTCTCTGACAGCATAGTTACGCTTTGACGAAGAATTCATGAATGTTGATGTGGACTGCATCACAGACGATGTGGTTTTCACGTGTTGAACCTTTGAGGACTGTGACAGTGAGTTGTGCGGACAGTGTTGGGCGGACACTAAGCCATCTATCTCTCCTTGAACCTCATCGATGCGCTCGTTTTCAACCAGGGAACGCTGAATGCTGGGAAAGTAGCAATAGGGACACCTTGCTTCAGACCGCTGGGATCCCCCTGTCTGGAACAAAGAATGCGAGTATGTTAAACCACTCACGAATGAACTTTGTATATATTTCCCTGATAAAAACATCCAGGGGTCGAGAACCCGATGATTAAGTGCATCATGTTCTTCGGCTTTGGTGGCTTTCGTGGGGTAGCACCTGGCTCACTGTAGGCTCTGCGCCTTGTTTGGTTTCCTTCAGCTGGAATCTGTAATAAGAGAAAATACAGGTAAGTATGGTGTTGCAATTACAAGGTAGGCGTACGCCAGACCGAGTCGTGGCGTAATAGGCTTCGTTCATCCCGAATCACTGTCCCGCCACCACATGCCTGGCGCACGCCTACCTTGGCCCGTCGGCGGCTGTCCCCTGACGAATAGGACCCTGCGGGGCCAGACGGTAGGACGCTCTGCGGGCGTCAATCTTTCCGCACGGTCGCAACCGCGCTCATGTTCTCACTTTCGAACGTATTTTGCATCATCCTCTCGTTATCAATGCCACCTAACCAGTCCTAACCTACCCTTAACTGCCCGAGCCTAACCTCCCGGGCCCCTACTACCGAACGCAACCCACTCGAGTCACTGATCCGCCTCCTCCCGACAGGCGCATGGCGCATACTGACATTTCCCAACCGACAGATTTTAAATTTTAATCCGTTTGTAAAAGTTACCTTAGAAACCGCTTGATCTGCGGTGCCCCTGATGGGAGGTTGACTCTGGTATGATGCAAGAAAGATGTGGTCCAAATATAAGCTTTCTACGTCTAACCGTTCTCGACATATCGCGCGGACAGACAGACAAAACGTTTGTGACCCAGTCGGTCCAGGGCTTCGCTATCGCCCAGCCAACAACTCTAAATTTGATCATTCATTTTATTGAGTCTTCATTTATAAACCGGTCTTGAAACCTGGTCATCTGGAAAAGTTGTTACATTCCGCATGAGATCGGTGAGGGACTCGCCGCTGGCGCTGCTTGATCACCCCACCGGCTTCAGCCCTGGTGGTCGCGTCCCCTCATGATTTTTAACGGAAAAAAAAATAATAAATAGAGAATTATGATGACAGTCTTTAGTTGATTTGACAACCTTTGGTTGACTTAAAATTTATTAAGGCTCAATCGACTCCGTATTTTGTGTTCCTCCAAAAAGGTACTCCAAGTGAATCACTTCGACAAAAAACACATTAATGTACTTTTTCACATGTGACAGCTGACAATGTGAAATTCTTCAGGGGAAACACGTGCCCTACCACGACATGTGAATTTTATGACATCCAGGACTTTGTCTCGTGGTCTTTGGGGAATCACAGATACAAAACCGCACTTCCGTACCTTGGTTGCCTCGCGGACGTGTTATTGCGGACGAGAATAATTCCTGTGGCAACACCCTCCGCTACACCATCATCCATACGCTCATCTTCATCCCCCACCACATTTCCACAGTTACCATCCCCGTCCCCCTCACTCCAATCCTTTTCCTTCCTCTTGCTCTCCCTCTCCCCCTCAACCCAGTCCCAGTGCTCCATGCCTGCAAAATAACAAACATCTTGAAGGAAGACGCGTTCCCCGGCATGGCGACATCCTAGATTTCAAATCTGTCCTTTGATTTGCCAAACACTCTCTGACCGTGCAGAGCCAAGCTTAGTTCCGAGGTGATGCAGATGGCTACGGCACAGCAGCCCGGCCGTGGCTGCGGGAGCATCCGAGCCTTCGCTTCGCCTGAGAAAACCAGAACAGCTGGGAGGATCCTGCATGGCGCACAAGAAGCTTGAAAGAGTGCCCCGTGCTAAAGGATACTTTTTATCGCACCAAAACGACGACTCATTACTCAATTTTCACTCGCAATTTCGAACTCGTTTGAATCCACTCGCCTCCATGCCAAGCCAGCGGAAGGGCGCCGTCAGGATGACAAATCGAGCGGTCGGGTGAGATTTGTGTACAATCATGGCGTCGGCTGCTGGTGATGTTTCAGCGTTAGAGGTTATTGAATCTTGAACATTCGTTAAGTGCTTTTGTGCCTACTATTACTGAAATGTCCACTGTAAACGCATCGTATTCGAAGGTTAGTGTTGTCTATGGTCCTCGCCTCTGAAGTGAACGTATCATTCATTGTCGCTCCTGAAATATGCTATTTTCACTGCTGTCGTCTTGGCTCTGCCCTTTTACTGTATTCCGTGACGTATTGCCAGGGTGAAGCTGTGGGTAAGTCCCAGCAACCCAGGACGAGACAGAAGCGAAGGCAAAGAAAACCCTTGTTTACTTCCTATAGGAAGTATCATTGGAGGGTTAGTTTTATGTGCGGTTTGTGATTCATTCTTTTTTACTACACGTAAATGAAGTGGAATGTTATTATGAACAGCACAAGGTTGAATGACTAGGATTTCTTTTTTCCCGATCTTGAAAGTACGTAAACCACCAAAAACTACCTTCATTTTATGGTCTTTGTTGTGTTACGAACATATATGAGTCAGATGCTTCGACAGATGATGGCTCATCATCTTTTAATACCATCGTAGATGACGAGATTGAGTTGGTGAGTATCCTCACTGTTCCCTTTTTCGGCAATTACAAGGTAGGCGTACGCCAGACCGCGTCGTGGCGTAACAGGCTTCGCTCATCGCGAATCACTGTTCCGCCACTCCACGCCTGGCGCACGCCTACCTTGGCCTTCCGGCGACTGTCTTTTGCCGGAGGAGACACTGCGGGGCCAAACAGTCAGTGGGACGCCCTGCGGGCGTCGCTGTTCCCGCCCAGTCGCAGCTGCGCTCATGTTGTGGCGGCCGGACGTATCTTACATTGCCTTCTTGCCATCTGCACCCGTTAACCTTTCCTAAACTACCCTTACTTAACTGAGCCTAACCTACTAAGGTCCACACTAACGTAACCCAACCGAGCGTAACCGTCTCGAGTCACTGATCCGCTGCTCGACGACTCTCGAGGACGGGGTCCTTGGTATCAAAACCGGAGGCTGAATTCGTTCGCCATACCCATACGATGCCTTTGTGCAGTGCCGCAATCCGCATTTCTATGACACTTATTTCTCGAGTTTCAGCGGTCGTTACATGTGGCCCTCGAGGACGGGGTCCCTAGTCTCCAGACCAGTGGCTGTACTCGTTGACAGCCCCCCTCCCCGCGTATGCCCTGTGCAGTAACGCAAAACTCATCTCTCTAAAACGCATCGCTTACTTGGTACTCGAGTAATATGGCCCTCGAGGACGAGGTGCAAGGTCTCGAGAGATGTAGGCGTGGTGAGGTGCCCTTGTTTCCCATTGCCGTGGCCCGCAAAGGCCAATGTCGAAAACCGTACGACGCAAGACCGTACCATTTAAAAGATGGAAAGTGGCTCGCGAGGACGGGGTGCGTGGTCTCGAGCCCGGTGACATTGCCAAACGATCGCAATGATGGCCAAACCGCTACGATGGCCAGCGCTGCAAACCGCACCTCTCTAGGTGGCTCGGTTCTCCAGATATTCCCAAAAGTTTGCTTTGAATGGACGCCATCTTGGATCTCGAGCACGGGGGAGCGCGGAGGGGGTCACTGTGCACGTGCCTGTATTCCTTTTCCCATTTCATGGGGAGGGGGGGGGGGGTACTGTAGCAAATTTTGATAGGGACCACCGTTTGGCCGTGATAAGGGAAAGTAGAGGGCCGCGCCTCCGCAGTCCATCTTTTAAATCAATTTTTTAAAAGGTAATGTCAATTGTAAAAGTTATCTAAGAAACTACTAGAGCTACGGTAACCCAAATGTAAGGTTGACTTCGATATGCTGGTAGGAAGATATGGTCCAAATTTCAGCCTTCTACGACTAACCGTTCTCGAGAAATCGCGCGGACACACCGACAGACAGGCAAAACATTTTTGAGCTAGTCGGTCCAGGGCTTCGGGCTATCGCTCAGACGCTCAGCCAAAAGCGGAGGCGCGGCCCTCTACCAGGGAGTGAAATTTTAACGAAACGAAACAGTTTCGTTAAAACCTGATCAGAACAAAAGTCCGATTATCGAAAGTTTTGACCTTCTGTATCGAAACGAAAGTCACGTTAGGCATTTCGTTTGACGGCGAGCGAAACGAAATGTTTTTCACATTTACGATTACGATAATCCGTAGTTTCCATAATATCCGTTTTGCTTCGAAAAGGTCCGACGTGTGGACAGACGGAGTTTAGTTTCGACTCAGACGGCGTGATAGGGACGAAACGAAAGGCAGCGCAGTGTCGTATGTGTTGCGTATTTCTCCGGCTGCTCTGTCAGAGCAGACGACGCGTGCGGACCGCACAGGCGATGCCCGAGCCGCCGTTAGAAAGAGCGCGCACTTGTGCCCGTAGGTGTGCGAACGAGATGGAACCGGCGAACGAAATCCACCGCCGGCCGCTGCCTCGCCGGCAGCGGGAGCACTCGCTCGCGCGGGCGACAGACGACACCCGTCTCTGTCGCCCGCACAAGCACGAAGCTGTGAGTGCGAGAGAGAGACCACTAGCAGGCGGGCGCCCGCTCCCGGCGCTCTCGCCTTAGGCATATACAGTTTAGCGACGCCTGGCGACGGCGTGAGCGCGAGAGCGCAGCGCTGAGCGCCCGCAGTTGTGGAGTGATGGTGGGGGGCTTGGGCCGTGGCTGTCTCGGGTGGGTTCGGGAGGGTTCGGGATTCGGCCGAACCGGAGCCTTCGGCTGCCTTCGGCTAACCTCGTCCTGCAGCACGAACCGCAGCGCGCCCTTTGGCGGCGGATCCGCAATCGCAATAAAGTGTTCCGCCGGCGCGTAGGTTGTTTGAAGTTTGAAAATGGACGGCACCAATCCTGTACTGGCGCAAGCTGTAGCAATTATCGCTCAGATTGACGAAGAGGAGGAAGAGCATATTGAACAAGCGCTGTTGGCTCTCGCCCAGATCGCGGTGGCGGAAGTAATGGAGTTGGAAGAACCGGGAATAGATGCAGGCATGTCACATAACCTTTTCAGTTTCAGAGTTGTGTTGACGATTAGGCCATTGGTTGTAATGACGTGTATGAATTTCAGGATATCTTTTAAACAATTGGGAGTATGTTACGACAAATATTAACGACTATCACAATATGGGAGAACATGTGTTCAAATTGCATTTTCGAATGTTACGAGGCACGTTCGAGGTGAGGTTACTAATTAAATGCCCAAGGGTCGAATTCACATCTTGTTTGGTGGCCAAAATTCTGATTGTTTACTTGTTTCAGGCCCTTGTGCAAACGTTACGAGAACATCTTGTGTCGAAGAGAAGACTCCGCAGAGAGAGGACACCTCTTTGTGACATAGTACTAATGGTGCTTTGGATATTGGCTACTCCGGACTCTTTCAGGAGTGTTGCGCTGAGGTTTGGGAAGCACCCCAATACTCTGTGGTATTTCTATTCATATGTGACTGAAGCTCTGCGAGAGCTCGCTCCAAGATTTATTGTATGGCCTGACACAGCTGAAAGAGCTGCAATTAAAAATGCATTTCGAGCAGCCACAGGTTTTCCTGGAGCTATTGGTTGTATCGATGGTACTCACATCAATTTAAGTGCCCCAGTTGAAGACGCAGCATTGTATGTGAACCGGCATGATACCCATAGTATTAATGTTCAGGCTGTGGTCGACAATAACCTGCTAGTCCGTAGCCTTCATGTTGGAGAAATAGGCAGTATGAATGATAAAAGGGTGTTCAGAAGAAGCCCCTTATGCCGTGATGTTCTGAAAGTTGGTGATGAAAGAATTCTACATGGAGATGAACATCTTGTGGGTGATGGAGGGTACACACTGGCTGATTTTGTGAGCATTTCTGAATATTCATGTATCACATTTTCTCCTGTTTGAAACAACTTTATAATATCCTTTAATTTCCACTACGTAGATGATGATACCATTTCAGAATGATGCTCGCATGACTGAGGAGCAGCAGTAGTTTAAAAGGAGGTTGTCTCAGTGTCGTGTCCGGGTGGAGAATGCGTTTGCTAGAGCCAAAGGCAAATGGAGGCGGTTAAAATTCCTCCATGCAAGAAATCCAGCTATTGTTACAGACCACATCACCACCTGTTTTGTGCTTCACAATTTCCTGCTTCTCAACGGAGAAGCTCTTTTGGAGGTAAATTGTATTGTTGTTGATTAAGTTTTTTTTTTTGTGCCTGTGCTAACATTTTGCTCTCCCTGTAGGAAGATGAGTTGCAGAGACCTATCAGATGCAATGAAGTGCTAGGAAATGAAATTTTTGACCATGAAGAGGAAGACCCTGCAAATCTTGATGACATTCAGCACGCAGATCAAGAAAGACTGAATGCTGCAGAGATGAGGGATGTGGAGGAGAGAATTTTTATCATGAATCATATGCTGAATGAGTAAAATTTGTTGATTTGCATTGGCTTGTCTGAATAAGTTATGGAATTGATATGACTGCATTTGTGTAATATAAGTATTGTGTGAAGTTGAAAATTTCTGTATTTTCCTGGCTTTCATAAGTCTAAGAGAGATTTGGAGTGGGAAAGAATAAAATGGAAAATATCTAGAGGAACATTGTATTAGAGGTCACCACATAAAATGCATTTGGAGATCAACAGAAATAAAAATGCATTTACCTATCAGTACAAATAAAAATGCATTTACAGATCAATAAAAATTACATTTGCATGTTAAAATCATGACACTAAATCAAGAAACCAAATAAGTAGCTGCAGTAAGAACTTCCAACTTAGTCCTAGCTTCACACAGAGCTTCATACAACATTTAACTACTTAAATGGAACCCACCATTACAATTAAAACAATTAAAGAAACAAAGATTAACGTGCATTGAGAACAACAATTATGCTTAAACTTGTCGAGCTTGCTTCCACTATAGAAGCAGGGACAATATCACAAATATTGGACAATCATATTTATGTATTCTAAACAGTAACAATTAAAGAAACAAAGATTAACTTGCATTGAGAACAACAATTATGCTTAAACTTGTCGAGCTTGCTTCCACTATAGAAGCAGGGACAATATCACAAATATTGGACAATCATATTTATGTATTCTAAACAGTAACAAGTAGTGTCAATCGTCACCTGATGTAGATGCAGCAATTTTGGCTATAGATGCCACCAGAGATTCCATTAGATCAAGGCGACGCCTACTTGACAACTCCATCCCGGTCCTCAGCAGTCTTATTTCATTTGTCAGATCTTCTTTGGCCGCAACACTTCCGTCCTGGAGCTGAGCAGCCTCCGTTTTATAAATTTTTTTCCTATCTTTTTTCACAGCACCTTTGTGGTTGGGTGGCTGGATTGGTGGCCTTGATCTGGACTGTCTCTCCTCGGCCTCGACCACATTACCTTTCTGTGTGTAATGGTTACTACCTCCCACAGAAAATGCAAACACTGCCTCCAAAGAAGCATTGTTACCATAAATCTCCAACATGGGCTCGTAAAAGGTCCAAGAGCTGGGGGCCGACCCTGTCTTCCTTTTTTTGTCATATTCTTGCCTAAACTTCATCTCCAGCTCTTTTACCTTTGATTTACACTGCTCACCAGAAGCTCTTATTGCATACATCTGCATAATAGTAGATATCTCAAGATATAAACTGGAATGTCGTATCATCGATTGAGATCCTTTAAAGAGGTGATATCTCTCTTAGTAAATATTTATGAGCAACAACACAGTTTTGTCATCTTGCCACAGGGTGCCACCTGAGAACAAATTATAAATAAGGTGAAAATTTCTTTGAATTCATGATCCAAGAGCAACACAAAACTGATTTAACACTCACTGGCACTTGGGGATGAGACAGAGACAGGAATTTCATAGTCAGCGGGCAAATCATGAATTTTGAGGAAACATTGATAATAAGGCCATTGGACACCGCCGAGAACACCGTTCACAGGTAATATTGAATCGGCAAAAAACTGATTCATTAATACGAATTTTGATCGACACTGTTGCCAAGTTACATCATGTTCCCTCTTTGTCAATTTTTCTGCAATTTTCTTCCATGTTTCAACTGCAACATTCTCCTTCTGGACTTCTTCCTTTAATGTCACACACTCTTCCAGGAATGCATTAGTTTTTGATAGAGGCCACACAAGGTGGCACTGCCCAGCCACCTTCCGTTTGGGAGTTGCAGTTTTCCGGGGTGTTTTCCTTGGTGATTGCTGCTTGCCTTCACCTGGATGAACAATGTGTTTCAATTACTATCAAAGTCTGAGTAGATGCAATGGCAATCTGTGCCCACAAAATTCATTGAATGTAAGCTAAAATAAATTAAGTATACCACACCATTTTTCTTCTGCTTGGCAGCATGAGACCTAGTAGTAAGCTTGTCGTCGACATCCACTCTCCCCTCAGGAATATGCCCTGAATCTCTATCATTCACAATGTCATCATCATCCATCAAGAAGGGATCATAATCCAAATCTACACTAACAAAGCATGACAATGAAAACAGAAAGGTGCCAATACTTTACTTCCTCCAACAAACCTTCAAAATACTTACCACCAACCTGCACATCAGTTTCTCCCTCATCAGAGCTGACAGCAGTCGGTCCATTTGCCTGATGAACGCCTGGACATAATTTAGAGAAGAACACTGTCTCAAAACATACTCAGAAATAGCAGAAATGAAAATTCTTAACCGTTTCTTGATAAAAGAATCAATTTACAGAGGTATCAACTCTCATAACTGCACCCAACTGTTGGGGGATAATACTCTCACCATTATTATTGACAACAGATTGGTGGAAGTCGAAGTCAATAGAAATATTGTTGTTTTCTTCATCAGAAACCACCTTGGCCGCATTAGCCTCAGGTGCCTCAGGTGCCTCGGGTTGAAAGGAGTCGAAGTGCTCCAGGCCACTAGCACAATTCTCATCAACTGAAAAAGTGGGTAAATTATTGAACCAAATAAAATAAACCTAAGCTAACTTTCATGAAATTCAAGTAACATTACCTTCAACACTACCCATGAGCGAGTCAAAAATAAATGACATTTGACGAAAGAAGTCCCAGTCACTCCCCAAGTGTTTTCCGTTCTTGGCCTCTGCAAATGAGCGCTTCATATTGCGGATTTTCTCTCGCAATTGAAGGTCACTGTAGTCCATGCCATGTGAACTGAACAGGGTGTCAGACATTCTCTGATGCGCATCCAAGGGAGTGACTCGTTGGCGCAATGACTGCCTGAAGGCTCCACAAACATGTAGGAATGTACGTGTCTGTTCTTTATTCCACTGTGCCCCGGTTTTGCCTTGGGCCCGAGAAACAGGAGGGACCACAGTAGCCACAGGGCTTGATGTGGCACTTGGACCCAGTAGAGTCGCTCCTGAAAGTAAAATAAGACACATTACATATACCCTGTGTGCCGCCCCCCCCCCCCCCCCCCCATACACACACACATGAACACACAAATAGAGGCAACACTTACCAGTGGATCCTGGACGCATCCATGGAGTGTTGTCACCGCTGTTTAACACAGGTGAAGTCGCGGTCTCTGTCCACCGTCTGTTCACCTCGGCACTTCCTTTCAGTTTATTGAGAAGACGAAAGGTTCTCTTGTGATCTGACACGATGCACATCAATTAACCGAGACCTTTAATGCGATGCTACACGTAGGCTATGAGACAAGTGTACTTACCAATATCCAAGGCAGCCGCCTCTTTCTCCGTCACTTTGACAGTGTAGACGTCCCCGTTCGAATCATACACGGAATAATCTATATTCTTCTCCACTTTACATGCCCTTTCTCTCACCTCCCACTTTGATCTCAACTGCTCGCCACTGATGTTGGAATCGCGGTCGCGGTGCGGAACAAAAACGCGCGAACACCGTAGAGAGGCAGAGCAGTGTTTTGTTTTTATTATTCCTTGTCGTGGATCCGCCGCCAGAGGGCGCGCTGCGGTTCGTGCTGCAGGACGAGGTTAGCCGAAGGCAGCCGAAGGCTCCGGTTCGGCCGAATCCCGAACCCTCCCGAACCCACTCGAGACAGCCACGGCCCAAGCCCCCCACCATCACTCCACAACTGCGGGCGCTCAGCGCTGCGCTCTCGCGCTCTCGCGCTCACGCCGTCGCCAGGCGTCGCTTAACTGTATATGCCTCTTGACCACCCCTCCTGGCCCCTAGCGTATTCCGCCCCCCCCCCCCCCCCCCCAGCATCTTCACGGTGTTAACCTAGGACCGTCCGTAAATCTGAAATTATTATGCAAAGCGTCGCAGGAACCGAACCAGCGGCATACGCGCTCGAAACGAAATGCAAGCGCCGGCATTTCGTTTCGATATTACTGAATCAGAAATCATCTTGTCTTGACTTTCGTTTCAATAACGCAAAACGAAACACTTTCGTTTCAGTACGGGTTTATGTTATCAAAACGGTCTACATTTCGGGTGTGTTTAGATTCGTTTCGTTAAAATTTTACTCCCTGCCCTCTACTTTGCGCTACCACGGGCAAACGGTGGTCCCTATCAAAATTTGCTACAGTCCCCCCCCCCCCGTGAAATGGGAAAAGGAATACAGGCACGGGCATAGTAACCCCCTCAGCGCTCCCCCGTGCTCGAGATCCAAGATGGCGTCCATTTGAAGCAAACTTTTGGGAATATCTGGGGAACCGAGCCACCTAGAGAGGTGCGGTTTGCAGCGCTGGCCATCGTAGCGGTTTGGCCATCATTGCGATCGTTTGGCAATGTCACCGGGCTCGAGACCACGCACCCCGTCCTCGAGAGCCACTTTCCATCTTTTAGACGGTACGGCCTAGCGTCGTGCGGTTTTCGGCGGTAGGAGATACTGACTTGCGGTTTTCGACGTTGGACTTTGCGGGCCTCGGCAATGGGAAACAAGGGGGGGGGGGCTGTAAACGAGTACAGCCACTGGTCTGGAGACTAGGGACCCCGTCCTAGAGGAGCACACAACGACCGATGAAACTCGAGAACTAAGTGTGATATAGAATTGCCGTTTGCGGCACTGCACAAGGGTATCGTAGGGGTATGGCGAACGAGTACAGCCTCCGGTCCCGAGACCCCGTCCTCGGGAGTCGACAGGCAGCGGATCAGTGACTCGAGTGGGCTACGTTCGGTTAGGTTAGTAGAGACCTGGTTAGGTTAGGCTCAGTAAGGTAAGGGTAATTTAGGCAGGGTTAACGGGCGTTGATGTCAAAAAGGCAATGTAATATACGGCCGGCTGCCACATGAGCGTAGCTTCGACCGGCCGGAAACAGCGACGCCCGCAGCGCGTCCTACTGACTGTTTGGCCCGCAGGGTCTTTCTTGACAAAATACAGCCGCCGGCAGGCCAAGGTAGGCGTGCGCCAGGCGTGGAGTGGCGGAACGGTGATTCGCGGTGAGCGAAGCCTGTTACGCCACGACGCGGTCTGGCGTACGCCTACCTGGTTACTATGGAAAAATTTTATTCAACTCTTATACTGCCCACCACATTTATCTCCATTTTATGTTGTGTTGTTTAATTTTGTTTATCTTGCTTGTCTTCACAGGATTTTTCACTCATCTTAAATGCGGTTAGCAACTTGTCCTCCCTAATGATTGGTGTGTCGATGCTGTGGAAGGAAGTGTTATGCGAATCATGCACACCAATTCTTCGAGGAATGCAGCAGTGGATAAAGCAATCTACTATGATAAAACAAAGAATGCTGTTGGAGTCTTGGTCCATGGCTTGCCAGTGCCAAGAGACAACAATCTTTTCTAGTGCGAAACTCCTGAAATTGGGAATGCAAAGGATGTGGCAGACTATGTAGGAAGACCTGTTGAAAGATTCAAAGAATTTAAAGAATGTGGAGGCATAAAGGAACACAAAGGGCTATGGGATATGTCATGTGGTTTTCTAGACTACAGTTCTTCGTTAGAGTCTCCATAATTCAGACATGAAGATTGTTCAATTTTGGTTAAAGGCCAGGCTTGCTATGATTGTCGGGTGCTTGGTAATAATTTTCGCAGAAGAAAGGAAAGGGGGGGGGGGGGGGGAAGAAGAAATCTGACTCGTTGAGCACTGCTGACCAAGAAGCAATCAAAGTTAACAAAGAAAAATATAAGAGGATGGCAAAAAATAAAAAGAAAAGAGCAGATAGGCTAGAAAAGCAAGTGCATAGTATGAAAATTAGATGCTGCTTTGAGGGATGAACTCTACTCTATCAGGAAAAGATGACGGACACGCAGAAGATTTTCTGGAAGTCACGTGACAAGATGGCACCCTATGATGGTTCGGTTAGCCCTTTCTTCTTCACTCCCTTTCTGCTGGAGCCTATAGATTCTGGAATGAAGTTCATATTATGTGCGTACTATTAGAGAGGAGACTTTATGATTATAGTCATTTTGTAGGGGCAAAAGAAGGTTGCCAGAAAGAAATTACGGAGATCCTGTTAAAGAAAATTCAGAAGTGTGGATCTGATCAGCATTGCAAGTTTGTCAACTTAATGTTAGATTAAGTGCATGTAAGGTCAGGTTTGCTCGTGAAGTGTTCCACAGAAGAACTTGTGGGCTACAGCAAACTGGATGGCATTGATGAAGAATTAAGGCAAATTCGACATGAACTGGATTCAAAGGTTTACAAGCCCAAACTTGCCAAAAAAGTCCTGGTTTATATGCTGCGGGGTAGCTGTCACAATGTAAAAGATGTAATTGCCGTTTACTCAACTGTCAGTTACCCAGCTTTGCGAACATACGTGGGATGTGATTTACTATCTGGAGGATTTTGAGATTGAAGTTGTATCCGTGACATGTGATAGTGCATCTGTTATCAGACACCTTATACAGATGCATAATTCTCTTTACAAAAATTCAAGATTTGTGTATTCCACAAAAAATTGGCAGCACTTCGCTCATCGCGAATCACTGTTCCGCCACTCCACGCCTGGCGCACTCCTACCTTGGCCCGCCAGCGGCTGTCACCTGACGATTAGGACCCTGCGGGGCCAGTCAGTAAGACGCCCTGCTTTCCGCACGGTCGCAACCGCGCTCATGTTTCATTTTCCGAACGTGTCTTGCATCACCCTGTCGTTATCAATGCTACTCAACCAGACCTAACCTACCCTTACCTGCCCAGGCCCCCACTAACCTAACCGAACGTAACCCCACTCGAGTCACTGATCCGCCCCTTTCCTGACTGGCGCATGGCACATACTGACCTCTCTCAAACAGCAGATTTTAAATTTTAGACCACTTGTAAAAATTATCTTAGAAACCGCTTTAGCTGCGGTGCCCGTGAGGGAAGGTTGACCTGGTATGATGCGAGAAAGATGTGGTCCAAATTTCAGCTTTCTACATCAAACCGTTCTTGAGAAATCGCGCGGACACACAGACAGACGAACAGACAAGACATTTTTGGCCTAGTCGGGTAAGGGCTTCGCTGCCGCTCAGCCAACAAAAAGTACTTGCTATCTTTACAATATTACTGTAGTATTACGAACTACAGATTTCTTACAATTCCAGAGTTGACTTCTGAGCACAGTTCCTAACAACAGTTCGAAATGCATCACCCGTGTCCCTTTCCCAAAATTTCAAACCACACTCCTAAGTGCGTTTGATTTCTGCCTTGTTTTTACAGACAAGATTGCAGATTTTTTGTTGTATTAATTACAATTTGTGAATGCAATCGAAAACGTAGACAAGACCACTTTTTCATGTAAAGATCATTTGCATTTTCTGTGCAGTTTCCATCCCCTACCATAATAAGATTTTCGATTGATGGCAACACTGTTAGCTTCCTTTCTGGGAAACCGAAATTTAGCACTCTGGTTCCAGTTTGAAGTATTTTTCTGTAAATAATTTGCTTATTCCTGTGAGTCATAAATACAGTGCACATTATAGTAGCGAAGTGCATTTTAACTGCAGTTATCACTACGGTTTTAACGTGGTCCCTCGGTTCGCCACATGCCGAGGCACCGCGCTTTAGTACCTCAACCTCCCATGCAGGTCGTACAGTCTAATGGTTAGAGTGTCCGCTTAAGGGGCCTAAGGTCTCGCGAACCACCGCAGGTAACAAAAGGTAAGTTTCTTGAAGTATATCTATTTAAGTATTGTGTTCTCATGTACATTGTAAAAGGAAATTTGATAGATTGGCGTTCGAAAAATTGGACCGTTCATAAAAAAAAATTTGGTTTAGTTTGAGAAGTAAATAAAAAGAGCACTACAGCTGTATTTTAACGTGAGCAGAGTGTGTGCACAAACTGCTGTTAAACCTGTTTACTTGCTGACAATATTTTACAGGTTTTTCTACGTGTCAGGCAGCAGTTGAATCTGAAAAAAATGCAGATTGTCCGAATTTAATGCAGTTTCAACACAGTTTTTATACAGTTTATAAAGACAAATACGACCAAAAAAAAATACTCGTTTAACACAGTAAAAGAGCAATCTAAGAAAACTCTTTCTCTGCACATACACAAGCATTTAATACAACTTCAATCTGCTATTACACTGTTAAAATATGTCGGGAATTCCTTAAGCCCTTCGGAAACTTTTTCTCTGATCCTTTGTTTTTTCCCAACGTAGGACATATTAAGATTGGCACTGCTAGGAGCAAAACTATACAGCACATTCAATAAAGGACACATTACCTTCCTCAATAGCCACCGAGCCCCAAGACCCGCCCAATGCCGATCTTTGACCTCGGCCACGGACATTTATCAGGTCGATACTAATTTTCAACCTAGGTTGCTAAGAACTTGGGATGTACGTGTGAACTTGCCTAACCCCAACTGCTCACATGCAAACAATGGACTCGTCACAAATCCATGATAAATGTTTTTACACAGCAAATCTTAAGTAGCTCTGCTCCGTGATAAGGGCGAATATTCAATATTTATATGAGTGTCCTCAAGAAAAAAAGTGGGTAAACATATGAAACGTATTACCTCATAATGGTCATCATATCTGTTGAGACCGAGTCATATTGGCTTTCTAAAATTTACGTGTCCCCTCAAAAATAGAAGGCTTGAGCCGTTCCACACTTTGGTTGTGGGGCCACTTCGATATTTGTTGGGGATGAACAAACAGTTAAAGTGGTCTTCTGTAATTTTTTCATATTTTAACTCAGACAACGTATTTTGGCAAATTGGATAAGCTGTAAAAGTGTAAAAAAAATATATTTTCCAGTTGACACCTTGGTCTAATTTTTCTTCCAAAAGATCAAAAGATTCACGATGAGAATTCAGTAGAATCCAGATGCTTCGAAACAATGCAATACATTTACCTGGTACGATTTTTGTTTTTACCTGGGTTTTGCAAATTTTTTAAACAATGACAGTGACAAAGTGTCTGTTTTGTAAAACACAGCAGAAATTTTTCAAAAAAATTTCTTTTGGTTTATGGGTCACCCCTGTTGAGTTTTTACCCAACCCAGCTAAATCTAAGACCCTCTATTTTGGGCCCTGGGGTGATTTGGCGCGGAATGACCCAAGTGCCAAATTTGGGCAACATAGTAGCACTGCCCTAATTTTGGCCATAAATTCTGGTGTGGAGCGAAGTGGATGGACCTTCCGGCTGTGGGTGCCATTGGATGTTTGTGGTTAGAAACGATCCAGGCGCTGCTGGTCGCATGTGGATGGACCGTGGATGTGTTGATAATGGATGTGACATTAGACGAGAGGTTGGATAGGATGAGACGAGACACAGTAATGGATGCCGTTGGATATCCACTCGGGTCTTCTGGGTAAGTGGCCTTTCTCGACCAAATAAGAGCGAGGTGTATTTGTGATTTGGGAGTGGTTTCATGCTGTTCAATTCTTAACACAACGTAACATTTCCTTTTCTTTATTGGAGATTTAGCGTGGCCATACAATGCTCTCGATCCACGGAACGAATGCAGAAACCCTCATGTATGTATCGGACTGGTTTGAACCGCAGGCAGACAGCGCAGAGAGAATCCCGACCACTTGGTGGACGTGAAGGCCGTCCAGAACGCGGTGAACCGTCTGCACCGGACCTCCCGTCTCCCCCTGAGAAGGGGGAAGGCATTACTAACAGATGCAGCGCGATTACAATATAATGCCGAAGTGTGTACGAGCTTATGCATACGTAGCTTGCGTACGAATTCGCACGTAAATTATGCACAAGAACGAAAATTCACACACAATTACTTACAAAATTGTACATAACAGCGGACGAATTTGTACGTAAGCTACGTATACATAAATTCGTACGCAACGCACTGCTGCAGAAAAGTGTACTACAGCATTTAGCGTGAAGAACAAGCCCGGGCGACATCGGACGGTATCAAAGCGTACTGCTCAATTTTGATTCGAAGGATTGACTCGGTCCCCGATGGGGTTAGACCAAAATAGGGTGTATCGATTCGATATTGAAGACGCCTGGGTCCGGCGATTGTTGTACCATAGGATGGAAGTTCACTATAAAAATTTCAGTTTTTGGCCCGTCCCGACACGTTTCGGTAGAAACGGACAGGAGCCGGGCTTGAATGGTCTGATGACGACTGTTCGCTCAGGCGGGCGGACGTATGTGCGCTGACCAATCGTTCACGGAGAAAGTTCAAATTTTGAGGATAGATTTCTTTCATAACGTAGGTAAACGTACGGTGGCAACAATTTTAAAATTTTGTCGCGTCTCTGTTTCATGAGAATTGTTCGATTTGTTTCGTTAGGGTTGGCGGCTGCGTGTGGTGTGCCAGCAAAGCGCACTCCGTAACTGGACACCTCTCGAGTGACGTGAGGGAGGGGGCGGAGGACCCCGCAAACGCCGCCGGCAGGTCAAGCTGGCCAAGTCTCCCCGTCAAACCGAGGTGCCGGTGGAGCAGAACCGGCACCGAGGTTCGACGGAAGGACGGGCCAACTTGTTTCATTTCTGCGTGTACCGCGCGTTCAATTTCCATGAAAGTGGCACTAATTTAAAGGCACGGATACTCACGGGCACGTTGACCTGTCCATCCTTGCTCATGACACACATTTGATCGTTCACGGCGCTTTGTGGGGTTCGCGAGTCACCAGGTCCACAGGACAAACCGTACTCAGCTGGCAGACGAGCCTTGCGAAGCTCACCAGAGGTGCTCTCCCCTGTGCGTGTTGAAATCAGAAGGTAGGGTCAGTGCAGCCAACAAAATCACGTTTTTTGTAACTTTGGGTTATTGTAGTGTTAGGATTGTTACCATTCCACATCCCGTTTCTTTGGGATTTTTGGTGTAATTATGGTGCATCATAACGCTCTTACATCGCCAAATGCAAAGTTCTCCAAACCAAAGGGAGGAACCCTATTCCGTGGGGACTGTCAATGCAGCCAAGTGCACTCATGAACAAAATTAGTGGCCCACTTTTGCTCAGGCTCACTGGTAAGTCCCCCATGTACTATAAATGCGCCCTTTGGAATACGGACGTCCCCAAGTGTCCACTTGAAGCTCCCGAAGTGCGACATTCGCACGCAACCCCGCAACATTCGACGCACCATCCTTTCGAGTAGGGGAGGGTAGAAAATCGTAGTGGTTCTCGGGTCCGTAGGGTGGTCAAAATCATCCAATTTTCGGTTTAGGGTTTCTCCTTGACCCATTTGTGACATTGACAGCCACCCCTGCCTTTTCGCTCAAACCCACCCCCTCCCACAAATTTTGCAACCCTCTGTAGGGGATGGATTTTTTTTTGTGTCAAGCTCGGTTGGAATCGACAGAAGGCACTCTAAAGAACACCCCATAAAAATCTGAAATCGTCTCGACCACCCCCGCGGAACTACGCCCCCTAACGTTCAGCCCCTTGTCGTTTTTTCGCTTTTACGACCCTTGCAGTACGATTAGAGGGTTGGAAACTTCAACATGACTTTTCGGGCCGAGCCCATACACGCCAAAACGTCAAAAATCTCGATTGTGTAAAATCAACCCCTACAGGAGGGGTAGTCTCCCCTATAGCATTTACGCCCCACACAGGGGTAGTCTCGCAATACGCTCCAGGCCTACGGTAGGAGACCCCAAGATACACCTGTCACCAAATTTTGAAGTCGGTAACTCGTCTCGTTTCCATTTTAGAGCCAAAAAACCACGAAATCGGATAAAACGAACCCCTAATGTTAACCCCCGCCAGGGGCTAAACGAACAGGCCGCCGGCCGGCCATGGTAGGCGTGCGCCAGGCGTGGAGTGGCGAAACAGTGATTCGCGTTGAGCGAATCCTGTTACGCTACGACTTGGTCAGGCGTACGCCTAAATTTTATTCTTGTCCCTTAAGAACCGGTATCAGTAAAAAAGACGAATCATTTAGGGTCTTTTTTAATGATGAAAAATCAGCACTAAATAAAACCACCGTAAACCCCACACTGCAAAAAATTAGCCCGCTGGTTCCCTTACGGAATAGATGTTCAGTAGTCTGTTTTGAGCATACGGGACGGCAAAACGTCGGCTACGGCAGGAAAATACACGAAGAAGCCTATATGGTAAGGAAGCTACTTTACGGAAAACGGCGATATAAATGCGTTCCCCGTCTGCTATGGCGTTTACTATCTAAGCTGGTTCCGTAGCTGTTGTTGCGTGCCTCTTTCCGCACCAGCCGTGCATTTTCTGGGTTGCGTGCCAATGTCGCACTTCGGGAGCTTCGATTGAAGTAGACACTTGGGGACGTCCCCGTTCCAAAGGGCATATTTCTAGGTGCATCGGGGACTTAGCAGTGAGCCTGAGCAGAAATGGGCCACTAATTTTGTTGACGAGTGTAGAAACCGCGCTCACGAAGGTAAAAGATATTACATTTGCGCAGCTAAGAAACAAACAGCTTCTTACGCCTGTGACTAAAATCCGTCCTTTAAATGTTGTTCGTGATGTAAGAGATTTTGTAGCACTATTAACTCTGGTCCTTCGGCAAATAAGATAATAGACGGGCAAAACTGCGATTTTCTTACCCACTTGCCCGGTCTGGTTTTAATGCCTGAACTGGCCCTACTTAAACGGCCAGTCGGTTCGAAAAATTTTGCTGTGTCGACACATGTGTCGTAAATAACCAGAATCTGTCGATGAATATTTTCACAGTAATGTTTCGACGGGGGTCGTAACAGCACCCAGAAAAAGGGATACTTGATTTTTCTGATACTTGGTTTTTTCAAGTAAAATTTACTTGCCTTAAGTAAAATTTACTTGGTTTAGGTAAAATCTACTTAATCTAAGTAAAAATTACTTGTGAAAACCAAGTAAATGCAATTTGAGACTAAAATCAAGAATTCATTTTTGTGGGTGAGTACACCCAGAACAACGTAATTTTGATTGCTTGAAGATTAGAGGACACTTGATCTAAGACTAGTTCACTTGATTCGAGGCTGAAAGTTTCTTAAATCGCGGAAAGATTTTAAGGTCAAGTAAATTTAAATTCTGATGCGAGTATTTGATTTCTTTTAATTAAGATTTAATCAAGATAGCCTCAAGGCAACCAACGTAAACTTTTACTTGATCTAAATCAATTTACTTCGTTCAAATCAAAGTTTTACTTTAATTAAGAAATTTCATCATCATAAACTTGGGTCCCACTGCGTGCAGCATCCTAGTGGAGCGACAGTGGCACGGTGGTAGGGCGTGGCTTAGTGGCAGCCGTATTCCGGTACAAAGCGCCGGCGCACAACCCACCCCCAGGATCACGAAAAAAAAAATTGGTGAAGTAACAAGGGCCGCCCCCCAAATCCAAATGGGCAGTGAGGGGCGTGTCCGGTCTGCCGTTGTGGACGGAACACTCTTGCCGGTTGGAGAGCGTGTGCAGAGGTTGTAGCAGGTTTGCACAGACATGCGGCAAGCTAAGCAAAAGCTGAGGGGGGGGGGCGGGCTAGTCTAGTCAGAGTCTGACTCCTCCGACTGCAAGACCATTCCTGAGATGGCGGCGTCCTCCAGGGGCCGCTGCTGGTCCCGTGGTAGCGTGGGGGTGCGCCGCAAGTGCGTGCCGTAGCAAGCTGACTTAGGAGTAGGTCGGGCCAGCCCAGCTCAGGCTGAGAAAGCTTCCCGAGGTCTCGGGCGGGGTCCGTTCGGAACGTGAAGCACAACTCTCTTCTCCCTCGTTGCCTCCAGGTGCAACGCCGCTCGGAGCGGGTGATAGGGGGGGGGGGGGGGGGGGGTTGGCAGGATGTGGCCGGAGTAGCTGATCCTCGCTCTTGCCAGTCAGCCCTCCACGCTTGCTGGATCCGGGAGCGGGACAGGGTGTTTCGGTCGCCTACCCCTGGCGGTGGCCAGGAGTGCCCTGGTGGCTTCCCTGCTAGTTTGGCTCTCGTCTGCTGCGTTGAGGAGGCCGTTGCCAGCTCAAAGGTGATGGTTGGGAGGACCACCTTGGAGTAGATTCTCTGCAGGAGGCTACCCGGCAGGGGGTAGCGCTGTGAAGAGGGGAGGGGCGCCGACAGAGCCCTTTTACCTTATGCTACCCTGTGTTGAATCCCTGGCGCCCTTTCCAGTCGATCCTTCATCAGTGTGCCAAGATAGAGGGTCATCTCCACCCACGGGAAGCGGCGCCCCGCAAGCAGAATGGTGTCCTCTTTTGGATGTGGGAGCGGGTTGGAAGCTGCGAGTACCTGTGTTCCTGTCCTTTCCTGCCCTTAATGTCCTGCCGGGTGCTTTGGCGTTGCTCCGCTGCTCCTTTGTTGCTGCCCGGAAGGGGGATTGTCCGCCTCCAGCGTCTCCCTCACAGGTGGTGGTCATGTAAGAAGAGAGAGAAGAGGGTAGCAGGGGATTTATAAGCCATGCATTAGCGTGTGGTTTGAGCGTTAGCCTAGCGTAGAAAGCAGGAATGCGCGTTTGGCGTTAAGCAGAGAGGAAGGAAGCAGTTCTTAGAATGCACACTGAGGGCGGCTTTGCACACGATCTTCCCCCTCTCCCCCACACTGTAAAATTTGTTTGTAAATTGGCGATAAAATTGTTGATGAAGTAATCGTCAGACCGTCCTTACAAGAAAGTTTGTCTTGGGAGAAAGAATGAAATAATCATTAGTTGACGAGACAATCTAAGACAAGACAAATCGTCAACTGAAGAATTAATCGTTGGCACCATGGTAAAGACTCTATTACAGCAAGCATCCAGAAGTAACGACAAATTTGTTATTTGACAATATCGTCAAAAAAGTTAGCTCTCGCTGATGTGTCACGACCATTTGGTTAGGTCGATCAAACACATCCCTACGCATTAAGGTAGAACTTTGGCCTAATCAGCCTTGTTCTCTCCAATATTTTAAATCCCTCACTCCTGAGAGGACTTTCATTGAGAGATCCTTCTTTTTTTTTATCGCTTGGGCTTTAAAATAAAGTTATGACGATTTATTTGTTAAGTCTCTTTAGCCATTTTTCGTCATCGTCAATTGGACTTGACGAACTTAAATTAACCAAGGTTGAACCGTTAATTTGACGAAAAATTTCTTTACAGTGCAGGGTGGATTGCGAGACCACCGGCACGACATGTCGCCTTTGCCCACCCCAAAATTTTACTTTAATTAAGAACTTTGAGTGTTAAATCAAAACCACTTTTTTGGGGTGTAGTACGCACATCTGCCCGTGGCGGTGAGTCCTGAGGCTACAACGGTCGCTGGGAATCCGCCGATGGCACCGTCCTCGTCCGAGAACAGGCAGGCCGGGCGGACCTGAATGTTCATCGGAACGTCGCGAGCGAGACGAAGAAGGGCGACGTCGTTGTGGCGGAGCCGGGCGTCGTACTCGGGGTGCACGATGACGTCCTTCACCGGGACGTATTCGATCGCAACCGAGGTTCGATCTATTTTGCCCAGGTGCACAGCGGTGACCGGACCGGAGCTGCCGATGGACAGGGAAAAGCGAACAGTTTTGTAAGTCCGTTGTTGGTCCTCACAGTTGACCGCGTTCACTGCCGTTACACGTACGCAAATATTCACGCACGCAACAGTTCGCGCATAGCTCTACCAAACAACGATATGGGATGTGATTGACAAATCCGGCGGTTACGCCAACAATTCAGCAATAAACTAACAATTTCACTTCATTAATAACAACCAAAACGTCTGCTGGTGCCAACCAAAAATAAAACCGTAGACCGTAAATTGAATGTTCGCTATACCGCTATCAGCTGACAGGTGAGCTGTCCCAACCAAGTTTTAGTTGCGAGAGCAAATTCTTTTTTTTTTCGTGCACACCTAGGAACGTGTTGTGCATCATTATTTTTTAACTTCAGTATGGACCAAAATATTAGTACCGAACCGATATGTAAAGTATGTGAGAGAAAATATGAATTATTACGCACATTTTGGTACATGCAATCGTTTACGAAACCGGCTTGCGTCAAACTTCATAGATAATGACGTATTGCGTGGTGTGTTGTTTACGCACGTATTCGTGCAGCCATAACAATTGTGCACAAAAATATGTATCCCTGCGAAATTACGAAATTATATACTGGTGAATATTAACAAATTTCGGTCCATGTAGGGCACTTCTAGGGGATCGCGTTTCTCCGAACTGGTGGGCGCAAACGTCTTTGTACGGAGACGATAGGAATTTTGATTGGCTTTGGTGCCTGCGAATCAGGCAGCATACAGCCCGCACGCGTAAAGTGGGTGGCCTACCTAACCGGCGCGGCCAGTGCGCCCGTCCAGCGTGCCGCACGTTCGGCAGACGATACATCGCACACGGCAGCTATGTGCAATTAAAATCCTTTGAGGATCACCGGGAATGCATACAGTACTTTCCATCTAGGCTATTCGATTCAGTTTTTCAGATTAGACACTAAATCTTTTCACAAACGTCATATTTGACCGTAATTTACATGAACTTTCCTTAAATGTGAAAACTATGCATTATCTGAAAAGTATATCAGAGAAACCACTTAGGTGGGAAAACGTATTACAAATGATGAAGGGTCTTTTGGTGCTCTGAAAAAAATTGAATTTAACAGTTACATCTGAAATCGAGCGTGACAAATTTGTCACGTTTCAAGCAGAGAAGCTTTGTCCGTCTCCAAAGCCAATGTGACGCCTTATGTCATTCTTAATTTCCAATGTGACGATGTATGGCTTGCAGAGATGTTACAGTAAAAATTAAGTGTACGACATAAGGTGTAACATTAGCGGAGGGCCAAAACCTGTCAGTCCCTGCTTGTCACGCTTGATTTCATATGTGACAGTGTGTCACATTCAATTTTTTTCAGAGTGAAATTACCCATTGATATTTCTTAATGGTTCTTGCACCTGTGGCAGCTACAGGTCAACTTATTTACCAGTCAAGGGCAGCGCAGTGAGCTGCAGTGAGGACGAAGTTGGTTGAAATCAGGGCACCCGCGCAGGCGACTTCCCCACTGTCGCCGTAAGAGAGAAGAGCCTGAAAAATAGCAGTGACTTTCAGGGAGAACTGCAGATGCTGCGTGTGCTTTCCATGACTGCATACAGGAAAACGTAGACTTGAATGTTTTGAGGTTAGAGTACACTTGATCTAAGGCTAAAAATTCCTTGAATTACCGAAACATTTCTGGGGATCGCGTAAATTTATACTTTGAAACGTATACTAATTTTACTAGAGTTAAACTTTATTTTGCCTGACAGCAGCCAGGATAAGGTTTTGCTTGATTCAACGCGATTTACTTCATTCGAATCACTGTTTTGAAAAACCGCGGAGTTTTCCGAGCAAATTAAGCTGAAGTTTCTTTTTCGACAGCTGTGTTTTGAATTTTCGGACTAAGTTTACAGAAACCTAATCTGAACTTTCAGAGCTGCTAATCTGTAATTATTTGGTACATTTTAAACAAAATTGAGTTATTTTGACTTACTGCGCAAAAAGCTGATAAGTAACGTTTCTAAGATTTTTAAAGATTGACTTTGGTTTACGGGAGTGGGATTTGAACCCGTACACTCTGGGCGGGAGAGCGCGAACGCTAATTCCGAACCACGAGGCCAACTTGGCGTGCTGTGCATGTGTCTCTAATGGAAGAAAGCCGCGTCGAATCGTGCGGCGTCTTCGACCACGTACTCTGAAATGTAAGACACAGGTCTGGTATTTCAGCGTTCAGCACAAATTTAAAAAATCCAAGTCCACAGTCGGAACCCGATTTTCAAACAAAATGCTTGGAGTTCTCAGAATTTTCAGAATTTTGAACAGTAATGATGATTTGGTGAATCAAACCACGATTTTACTTTAATCAACAAAGTCGAGTCTTTAAACATAAAGTATTTGTTTCCGGGGGCATGTGCAAGTTCGGAACGGCCGGAGGATTCACCTGGTGGGGAAACTCGTGACGCAGCGCCACCTCGAACCCACCGCCATTCGCTGGGGAGGACGAGTTCTGACCGCTCTGTGTGTCGAAGCCGTCCTCTGGCTTCCCGAGGGGCGGCTGCGTCTTCTGGAAGTGGCACTGCTCCGACTCGCGCAGGCCGGGGAGGGACGACCGGCGTGCACCCGCGCAGAACAGGTCCAGGTACCGATCGCACGCTGTAACATCCGCCGCTGTTACCGTCCGTCATTCACTGTTTAAAATATATTGGGAATTCCTGAAGTCCTCCGGAAACTTTTTTACCAATTCATCCTTCGTTTTTTTTTCCAACGCACGAAATATTGAGATTCGCTATGCTGAGAGCAAAATTATGAAGCGCATTTAATAGAGGACACATGGTCTTTAACAGCCACAATATCATACCTCTTAGTAACGCATACTCCCTGTGACAAGTGATTTTATTCGGTGAATGCCTGAAGGTTCTCTGGAAATTCACGAAGGGCTGTCGGAAATAAAATTACCAACTGATCCTTCGTGATTTCCTAGTCTTTTTTTTAACAGTGTACGTCACAAATAACTCATTAAGGTTGCTGGTTGTTGCGGAACGTAGTTGCGCTCGCTCCTTACACTCCTTACTACACTTTAAACGTGTCTGCAATGCCTCTCTAAAACTTGATTCATCGATTTAAAATTGATACGCCTGAGTGAAAAATTCGAATGTTAACGAAAGAGGGCCATGCGGGGAAGAAGTAAACACATTTAGGTCTGGCGACGGAGAACGGAACAGTTTACAGAAGTTTCCGTGCCCCAATAATAGCTCCCGGTAGTCTGGAAATGATAGGAGGGTGACCAAGTTCGACTCGAAAATTTCATCTAGCTTTCAAGAAAATTACGTGGGTATGTACTTTGTGCCCGATTCTTCCCCCCACCCGCCCTCTGAGGGGCAAAAGCGAACACTTGCACGGGGGAAAAAAACAATACAAGCCATTTGTGTTCTTGAAGACATTGATACGGACGCAACTGGTGGACGGCAAATGGGGTATTGGCAGAACTTATTTTAAAAAGGCGCAGCATTCACAGTGACTTATAATACCACGAAAACGCTCTCCATAAAGTGTTCAGTGGATGTTCGGTTTTCTCCCGTAACGACCCCATCTGCACTGCACCCAGGAAAACGTAGGCTGTCTTGCTGTGAGGTACGTGTGGGCATTTATGACTGCAATGACAAACCACTTGTTATTCCTTAGATATGTTTTTCGCCAGTCCCCGTTGCCCAAATTAGACGACAGATTGCATGTTCCGATGGGCGATGCAATTGGTGACAAAATGTCGCTCTTCCAAGAGAAATCAATGTCGTCCTAAGATTTACAGTGCAATAAAATGTGCTCTCTGCCATATGAGGAAAGAGGCGAATATCCAGAAAATGTCTGGAAGTTAGCACGATTGAAATTCTTTACCGCACAATTCTTAAATGAGGCATCCGCATTTAGCCCGATGCATACTCAAGAATTGAAAGGCAAGAATCTCTATTCGTAAATTCATTTATGATTTTTATGAGATGATGTGGAAGCTAACCGCGCCTCGCGACGGTGCCGGGTCCCGTGTCCGCTAGGCAACCCTGCTGCTGAGGCGGCCAGACGATCCTCTCGATCCACGGTACGTAAGTGGCCACCCTGGTGTACACGCCCGGGAAGCCGATGCCGCAGGGGGGCCCGAACGAGACGATGCCCGCCACCCGGAACATGCAGCCGGGGGAGCTGAGCAGGGCTGGGAACTGCAGCGGCCCACCCGAGTCACCCTGCCGCACAGTGGGACGGATTCCGAAAAATACGATCGAAACTCATTGCGCGAGAACTATTGAAGATATTTTCACCAAAACTTGTGTCCGGGGGTTTGAAAGTGCGCTGAATACGATTACGTTGTCAAATTTACTCAGTGGCGTACCCTTCTACCAGTGGCGTAGCCACTGCATGTAAGATTTTGTACGGTCAACTTCAAAATCCCGCTAAATCAGTGGTTAAGGCTGCCGAATCCAATTCTTCTGTTAAATTTATCCTGTAGCGTATATCTGGGAGCCAATGGCGTACCCTGCCACTACTTGCGTACGTGTACACAAGTAGTACAAGTAGTAAATACAATTTCTTGTCAATTTTCGCAATTTTCACTGTACATGCGTTTAAAATCCAAATGTAATTTGGGATTGATTAATTGGTCTCCTTTTACAAAATTTACCAGTAGCAGTTGACAAAAAAAATCAGAGAAATATATTTTTACATTTTCACCGTATAATTCACAAGTGAATTTCAATTGCCGGGTCAAAAAACAAACAACAATTGACTTGTGGCAAAAAGCGCAATGGGAACTTGCTAACCCCGTAAAACGAAACATAAAACAAAATATCACTAAAACATCGTAAGAATAATAAAACTGAGAATCTTATGTGAAAGTTAATCGGAAAATATTACAAAACTAACTAGAAACGAAAATACAAACGCCAGCTGGCTTGGTCACGCCGCTGTGGAGGCGGGAGATTCAAATTCTCGCCGAGAGCGTGTCCACATTCCCGCCCTTTTCTCGCAAGACGGCGAAAAAGAGAACGCAAGCGCTGAACCACGAGTACTAGGGACCACGACGATTCTAGCGGTGCGCCTTTCGAACGATGAATCGCGATGAATCGCTTTAAATCTCAAGTTATCGGTTTACGTGTAAAGGTTATGGGCGCCGCAGAGACACGGCACCTTTGGTGGTTCATATTTCGAGAACGCGATTTCGTCGGGCTAAACCCTTTTGTTCCAAGGTAGTGCGGACCTTTTCCAATATCCCGGTCAACAAGCGGGATTCCTGCGAAAGAGTTGAAAATTCGACTTTCGATCGTCTTTTTTGGGATCCGTCCCACTGTGTGCCGGGGGGAAAATGACACCATAGCGCGTTTGAAGAAATTCCAGCGCCTACAGCACTAAGTGGCCCTCGTTAACTGAAATACGAGTTTTCATATTTATTCTATAAAGATAGAAATATGAAGCGATTTGGTATTAGAACCTTCGACCCGCTGTATGCCGACCCGGCCTCTCAGACCGCGCGTTCACAGCAACGGTGTGGACTTTTGTACAACTTCACTGTAAGAAACAATTGATAACAAAATAAAGACCCCTGTCATTTGTTTTGCGAGCGCACTCGAAATCTGTTGGTCATGTATTGTTTTAAGGCGAAGTTCTTCGGTTCACACCGTTTCTGTTATGCTCCGGTACTAACTGTAGCATTCTAATATGGTCAGACTATAGTGAACCGTAAGGTTCAGACCAAGTAAAAAATTTCCAGTAATGACCTTAAGCATTCACCGTTGAAATTATTAACAGTGGAAAATCACCCAAGAAATAAGGCTTTGGTCTTTTGTGGACTGCAGTCCACAAATCCTCTAGTAACCCGTTGCACCTGGGCTCATCGGAATAAACTCACGGACTCACGTTGCAGGCGTCCGTAGGGTTAGTGCCGTCTCCTCCTGCACACATGTGGGCCTTCTCGTCGAGGCCGCGGGGCAGACGCGTGTCCACAGAATGGCAATCCTGCAGCCGCCGCACCGTCACCCGACCTTTCAGCAGCTGCTCACTGCCGTCGTTGCCTGGTCGTGCAGGGTAAGCGCAGGGTAAGTGAAGGCAGCGCGGGGCAAGAGCGGATGAGAATGGGTGCAGGGTGTGTGCAACCATCAAATTTGGATAGAAATCGCAACCCCGGGTAAAACCAGTTGTACATGGCATCATAGCTATAAATGTATACAAATTGTATGAAAGTGGTAAACATGTTGTACAATGGTCAAGTACACGACCAAACACACATTGTATATGATTATGCATATGACAAGTCGTATATGCCCATATAGGTTCGCATACACCGCCTACATTGTCATATTCACATCGTGCAGGTCCTATATTTTTAAGTGCAGAAATCTAAGGAAGTAAGAGACGATTTTTGGCGAAATAAACGCCTACATCTCGAAAACCGCTACATTTATAGGTGTTTTGCCTATTATTTTATCCTCCCAGGATTTCACTTGGTTCAACTAGGCCTGAGAAGCGTGTTTTGAGTTTTGTACAAGTTTGTCATAAAGACGGATTTTTTATAATTATGCCCGTTTTGAAGCTTTAAAATTTTATATCTGAGGTACTAAGCTATACGGGCAGCTGAAATTTGAGTTACGAACGCATCATAGATGGGGCGTGCCACGCTGACCCAGCCACTTCAGTAGATGGCTCTATGCTTTCGTTTCCTATGTTGTCGCTGTAACCCAAAAAGTATCGATCTGGAAACACGAACATACACCTTTCACAAAAAAGACAAAAGCAAAATTATTGGCAAAACTTTGCTTTTTCTCGGGAACTACTTGAGGCAGACATCTGAGATTTTCCAGAGGAAAGTTTCACCCCAAGGCCCACCTAGAAAAATTAATCATCAAAATCCGAGATGGTGACCTACTACAGTGACTAGGCTGGCGTGGGACGCCCAAGATGGTAGATTGGGCCAAAAAGGGGTTCTTAAATTCCGAGCAGTGGCGCCACGACGCATTGGGGACGGTGCGGCAAGTGCTCTCACGTCCCTCCCTATTGTGCCGAAAACCTCCCTGATTTTTCTCCCCACCGTCCGTTCTCTCTTCCTTTCCTTTCTTTCTCCTCATCTCTTCCTTTCATTCCTCTCCTTACTCCCTCTCCCTCCTCCCTCTCCCTCCTCCCTTCTTTCCTCTGACCTCCCTCCCTATTTGGATTCACGGTGCGGCATTTGCTGCACCGTGAACCCCTTCTTGGCTTGGATTCCGAGAGTGGTAGTTCCGAATACCACCTTGTTGAAGAACTTTAGGCTGTAAGTGTAGTCTGAGCAAACTTTGACCAAGTCTGGTGCACACCGACCGAATGCGTCAGCGCCCCAGCCGGTGACAACGCCGACCTCGCCGAGGAGGTCATCGCCGTCCAGCTCGGTGTGGACGCAGGCGGGGCGCACGTCGTCCGCCTTGAGGCGCGCTTCCTCCGCGAGCCGGAGAAGAGCGATGTCGTGGTAGCGGGCCCGGGCGGTGAAGTTCGGGTGCACGATGATCTCGGCCACCTCGAGGAACTGCCGCGTCCCGGCGTCGCTCAGTGACCGCGTACGGTTCAGCGCGCCCAGCAGCACCCAGCGCACCGCGGACCTGCAGGCGACAGAGAGGAGTTACTCCCAAGCCGACTATTATGTCTTCTGCGCTCTTGTGCTGCACAAGTTGTGCAGCTGTTATGGGGCGGCGTCTGAAGACTACGTTGTCTCAGCCTCAGCTTGAAGAAAGCCTGCGGCCGCGGTGGCCGGACATGGAGGACTTCAGACAGTGAAGGCAGAAGCAGGCCAAGCAGAAGGCCAACTTCAACCGCCGCGTATTTTAAAATTTATGAACTGGTTGTTGGTTGAGCGATAGCGAAGCCCTGGACCGGCTGGGTCAAAAATGTTTTGTCTGTGTGTCTATTACTTTGTCTGTCCGTCCGCACGATTTCTCGAGAACGGATAGTCGTAGAAGGCTGAAATTTGGACCACATCTTCCTTCCAGCATACCAGAGTCAACGTCACATTTGGGGAACCGTAGCTTTAGTAGTTTCTTAGAATATTTATACAATATTGTTATATTGCCTTTGCGAGCCGCGGCAAAGGGAAACAAGGGCACCACACACTGGGAACGCCTCTCTCCAGACCACGCACCCCGCGCCCCGCGTGCACGAGAGCTGACGGCTATCTTTCAAACGGTAAGGGAGAGTGGGGCACAATGGGACATGGGGCACTATGGGACAGCTTCAAATTTGCCGCCTTGCGCTACTGGCAGCGACTGCCAATAACGATGGATGACGGTGGTGGTTGTCGCTGTTGTTGACCCGAGGCGGCAAGTCCGGCGGACCAACCCCTTCCGGAGGGGAGCGTTTTAAACATTCTCCGTCCAAAAAAACAGGCGAATTAAATTATTTCGCTTTTTTATTTTTGGTATTGCACGAAATGTAGCGGTCCGAGTCGTACTTTAATTAATAATTATGCGAGCTTGGCCCTTCGGACACGCATGAGCGTCGCCGCATCGCCGCGGCTTGAAAGGTCAGGGTGCCAGAGCGCGACGAGTGTGAGGTGCCATTCAGTACACAATGGGACAGGGCTGCGTGGGGTACAGTGGGACACTCGTTTTAGTGTCCCGTTATACCCCAGAGTGTTTTTCTCACTTGTGAATGATAGTTTTCGTATTATTAAATGTGTTTTAACAACCATTTTAGGAAAAATGCCGCGGCTAAGAATATTTTTATTTGATTTTAGTAAAATGTGACCTGAAAGCTATTAGGTTTTTTATTTTAATTTAAAGCAAGTCTGGCCATGAAAGCCGTTTTGTTTCTACTTAAAAATGTTAAATAAAACATCTTTCAGCTATTTTAGATTTTCTTTGACCCCAAAATACTGTATTATCAGTGAAACAGTAAGTGTCCCATTGTACCCGGTACCCGGGAACAATGGGACAAATGCAGCAACGTGGTTTTTTTATTTTTTAAAGGCAACGGAGCAATCAACGTGTCTCAAACACTATTAAACAAGAAAGAGGACACACCAAAGCATATGTCAGGCACATTTTGATTTTTTTATCTCAACCAGTCTTGCAAAGAGAGGCTTGAGAAAAAAAGTGTCCCATTGTGCCCCACCCTCCCTTATACGAGCTGCTGATTTGCGGTTTCAGACGTTGGCCTTCGCGGGCCGCGGCGTTGGGGAACAAGGGCACCACACTTCGCCTACTGCTCTCAAGACCGTGCATTTCGTCGAGAGCCACATAAAAAATATTCCAGAGCACTGACATGGGGATGCCCCGAGGTGTCAGACTCAGAATTCGATGAAACTTTTTTTTGCAGTATAAACTGCCCACAGGACCCCCAGATACAAAATTTTAGCTGCCCTTATCGGCTTGTTCCAGAGATATAAATTTTTAAATCATTAAAACAGGCTTTAATTGATTAAAACTAGTGTAAACGAGGAATTTTCAAAAAATTCAAAATACTTTTCTAGAATCAATGTAGCAAAAGTAGGAACCTTAAGGACTGAAATTTCAAGGAAAACGCCGTAACCCCAGCCGTTTTCGAGATATCGGCGTGTTATGCATGGGAATCATACTGGACACGTTTCTAAGGAGGTATTGTTTGATGCATATACATAAAAATATGGACTACATCTTCTTTGCATCGTACCGGAGTCAACCTCCCCACTGGGGCACCGCATCTCAAGCGGTTTCTAAGATAATTTTTACAAGTGGTCTAAAATTTAATATCCGCCGGTTGGGTGAGGCCAGTATGCGCCACGCGCCTGTCAGGAAGGGGTGGATCAGTGACTCGAGTGGGTTACGCTCGGTTTAGTCACGTTAGTGGGTTCCTGGGTAGGTTAGGCTCGGGCAGGTGAGGTTAGGTTAGGACTGGTTGAGTGGCAATGATAACGAAAGGTTGATGCAAGATACGTTCGGAAGTTAGAACCTGAGCGGGATTGCGACCGTGCGGAAAGAGAGACGCCCGCAGGGCGTCCTTCCGACTGGCCCCGCAGGGTCCTACTTCTCAGGTGACAGCCGCCGGCTGGCCAAGGTAGTCGTGGAGTGGCGGAGCAGTGATTCGCGCTGAGCGCTCGGTTAGGTTAGTGGGGGCCTGGGTAGGTTAGGCTCGGACAGGTTAGGGTAGGTTAGGACTAGTTTAGTGGCATTGATAGCGAAGGAGTGGTGGAATATACGTTCTGAATTGAGAACATGAGCGCGGCTGCGACCGAGTAGCGGAACAATGATTCGCGGTGAGCGTAGCGTGTAACGCCACGACGCGGTCTGGTCAAATAACTCACCTAGCGTAACCCACTTGAGTCACTGATCCACCCTCTACACCTGGCTCATATCTGCCCCGCCCAACTGGCGGAATTAAAATTTTAGACTAAATGTAAAAATTATCTTAGAAACTGCTTGAGCTGCGGTGCCTCTGAGGGGAGGTTGACTTTGGTATGATGCAATAAAGATGCCGTCCAAATTTGAGCTTTCCACGTCTAACCGTTCTCGAGAAATCGCGCGGATAAACAGACAAGCAAAACATTGTTGTCCTAGTCGGGTAAGGGGTTTGCTATCGCTCAGCGAATGAATTGTGGAAAGAGAGACTCCTATGGTAATTTTAAGCCGACCTGCCATTGGAGACGCAGTGCGCCGCTGTCAGTACAAAGTTGGACGAAATCAGAGAGCCGCCGCAGTTGTACTCTATGTCATCTCTGTCCCCGTATCCAAGAAGTGCCTGTAACAGTAATTTTGCACTGCTTTTATGTCTGTCACAATAAAGTAACAAACTTAACACAACACTTAATATTCATCAGATAACAAGATTTCATTTACTAGCTGATTTGCTATAGATTATTTTGTACATAACTACATGAAGTTATGTGCACTCATAGCTTATGTACGATTTTCTACATATTATGTAAGTTTCTAAACACACTCGTGCTATTGGCATATGTACAATTTACTTCGTTCATTGTTATAATGTGCATAAATGTTAATGTAGTTTACGTGCGAATTCTTTAGTATTAAGGTCTAATATTTTACAGTGCTTAACTGAGTAAACAAATTGTCGTAGGTACATACAATTGTAATCCATAAGGCTTGAGTTAGTTTCACACACGTTATGAGCATTAAAATGTACATAAACAATTAATGTGCACCCAGGTGCATGTTTCTTTAGTTGTATACACTGGTGCACTTTGTTGTGCTACGTGTTCACTACCATGTGGGGATACTCCAGGGGATCTGCATTTTGGAAAAACGCCCCGAAGGCAACTCCGACGAATCTTTCTTCCCTGCTTACTTCGCCCGAGCAGATCTGTCGCTGGTACTCAACGCACACTGTGCAACAGAAAAAGGTCATGTAATAAAAACATAATTAAACAAGGTAGGCGCATGTTCCCTTGTTAGCCTTCCTTAACGCCCTTGAGCGTCGTCGTAACAATCTTTGGTGTAAGGACAATGCAGCCGATGAAATCACGTTACTATGACTTTGGTTTTTCACAGTTTCAGGCCTCTTACTATTCCACATTCCGTTGCTAGCCTACAGTACGTTAAAGGTGTTGCGGAGAGACACCAGACACGCCCAAGGGCGTTAGCGTTATGCTACAACAATTGTCAATTATTACTCATGGTCACTAATTTTCTGGTACCGCACTACCGGGCCTCGGCGGCAGCCGAGCGCCCTGATCGAATAACTTCTAATGCGATCGCGACTCCGCGCAGTGGACTACTGACCGCCCGGCCCGGCGACACGCGTCCTCAATGCGTGGCGCCGGGGTTTTAAAAGGGGTCGCAGCGCGTAGGCCCGCCAGGAACATGCCGCCTTGCCGCCTTACCTCTCTGCAAGAGAGTACCAGAAGAACTCAAAGTCCCCTTCCCAAACATTAAAGTTCAGAAAAAGACAAGTCCTCATCCCCCCCCCCCTCCCTCCTAACGTTAAAAAGTTGAGGCAAAACGCCAAAGGCATGTCTCTGTAAAACGCCCCTAATTAAGAGTGTAGGTGACCCGACTAGGGCCAGTGCACCAATAAAATCGCATACTTGTGACTTTGTTTTTTATTACTCTTATAGTCCTGTTACTGAAATCTTTTGATCTTGTCACTAAAATCCGTCCCTCAAATGTTGTTCGTGTGGTAGGAGATATTTTTATACAACAAGTTTTCGTCTAGGTCCTTTGGCAGCCTAGATAGCACAATGCAAAACTGTGATTCTCTTACCCACTTGCACGGTGTGATTTTATTGGCTGGACTGACCCTAAAGCATGTGTTGGGCGTTTGCTGTGAGCCCCTACTTCTCCTGGCGACGCCCCCCGGCCGGCGGCCCGTATCTTCCTGCATCACTCTGTTGCTCAGCTCCGCGCAGGTGACGGACGGCGGCAGCTCGTCCAGCCGCTTGGACGTCGGCTCCGTCTCCGGGCTGTCGAGCGCGCAGCACACATCCGGGAGGAGGGCGGTGCCGCTGCTGAAGCCGCACAGCTGCGGGTGGCGGTCCTGGAGGCGGTCCTGCCGCGCGCTGGGGCACGACAGGAAGGGCCGGCACACGCCCGCCCGGCCGCTGGCCCGGTGGTGGCACGCCTCACCCACAAGCCCGGTCCGCTCTGCGACATAGGCCACCGAAGATAGGCACGGCCAATCAACACACACTTCGTCACACACCTTCAATTCTGTATCCTTGCTAAGAAGCAGACGATACTTGTCTGAAGTATACATGCTCTTTTGGCTATACTTGAGACAAGCACCCATAATTAAGGTGATTCTTGTATCAAGAATCGCCACGTTTCTTGGCAAAACCGCTTCATTCAAGTATTCAGAATTGAGGGTGCACTCAAAAACGCAGGTCTCAGAGTGGGGTGCTCGAAAGAAAGTAAGTAAGAATGTTTGTCGTTCAGTTTAGGTAGATCTGCCGCCGATGTCTACAACCTTTCACTAGTGCAAACAGTAGGGGCGGTCATCGGAACCAGGGTTCGGCGACGGCCCAGCCCCGGCTGGCTCCACCCTCGGCCTCGGGCCACTGTTGCGGTGGGACTGCCACCCGGTGCTCTGGTCAGATCGGAAGTTTTTCGCCAAAACTGACAAACGCGGGTTCTGAACACACGTACGAAGTCCACGAAAGCGTTATTTGACTCTCGCATTATGACATTGGCAGCCGAAAACAGTGGCGTAGTAAATCCAAAATGACGAAAGAGAGAGAGGGGGGGGGGGGACGCAAAAAAAAATTCTTCGCATTTTGTCATTTGCGCTGTTTTGCTAGCGCTCTCACTGCCATTTTGCTAATTTTTAAAAAAATATATC
>CM049605.1:1617207-1662696 GCA_026979955.1 Megalurothrips usitatus
GCTGCGGACCCGGAAGGCAGGAGGCGTGGGAGTGGGCGGCGTCCAGGGTCCGGGCCATCACTGGGGCGGCGCCGAGCGAGGACGCCATCGTCCGGCCCTCCGTGGACTTGCCCGGGGGCGCGCGGGACGCGGCAGCCATCTGGGTCCTGGGCACGGCCGTGCACTTCCTGGCTACGAGGAGGGAGGTGACGGCGGCGGCGGCGGCGGACTTCCTGGAGAGGAGGAAGAAAGGTTTGGCGGCAGGACTTAGTGAGTTGTTGTAAGGAGAGCGGAGGGGGTGGGGGGCTGTGAGGCAAGTGTGCTGTTGTACGAGGCGTACTCCACGGCCCTCCCGCCCCAGGACGAGAGTCGGCCAGGTGAAAGTACCAGGTGGTCCTGCCTTGCCCTCCGATCCTCGGCCTCGGCCTTGGTGACGACGGTGCCGCCAAGTTCCCTCTGGTGCGCCAGGGAGGGGGGCCACTGACGGTAGCAGGCACCTGCGAGTAGCCTGAGCCTGGAAAAGGGAAGGGCGGTGATCCTGCAACTGGCATCTATTTTTAACATCTGATGCATCTGCCACATCCAGGAACCAGCAGGACACCGCCTCATCCGCCGCCGCCGCGACGCAAGGAGGCAAAAGAAGAAAGGCACCCTACTGATCCGCCGGCCACCCTCTGACGCCTCCAGCGCCCGCCAGTTTCACCTCGAGAGTCATCGCCGGCAACTCGATGGGCTGTGGAATATGACGCCGCTCAGCCAGATTCCAGGCCTTACCTCTGGTTTGACTGCCGCGCGAACGGGCAGGAGTGCCGAGTCTAGACACCGAGCAGACACGCTAACCACTAGACCACCGAGATGCCGAGGCTCAGCCACCATCTGGCTGGGTGTATTTCTTCTGAAGCTTGTCCTGGCATCGAATCCCAGCGGGTGCCCTGACCTTTTTTTATTATTTTCTTGACTTGAGAAACGAGTGAGAATTCCAATTGTGCGAGTCCGGGGGATGGGGGCCGTGAGGCTAAGTATTTTCGACTTTTCTCGTTATTCTGGTATTTAAATTTTATATCATTATTCGTCGGTTCGGTGGTCCGACTACGTGCTGTGCTAAGAACTGACACTGTCAACCTCCGGGAACATTTATGTCACCTACCCCTGAAGTTGCAGAAGTACCCATATTACGAGACCGTTCCGCTCAGTGCGGCACATTCAGGCGAGGTGACAAAAATCTTGCCGAGTGAATTTTCGACTTTTCTCGCCATTATTCGTCGGTTCGGTGGTCCGACTACGTGCTGTGCGAGAACTGACACTGTCAACCTCCGGGAACATTTATGTCACCTACCCCTGAAGTTGCAGAAGTACCCAAATTACGAGACCGTTCCGCTGAGTGCGCCACATTCAGGCGAGGTGACAAAAATCTTGCCGAGTGAAATTTCGACTTTTCTCGCCATTATTCGTCGGTTCGGTGGTCCGACTACGTGCTGTGCGAGAACTGACACTGTCAACCTCCGGGAACATTTATGTCACCTACCCCTGAAGTTGCAGATGTACGCCAAATTACAAGACCGTTCCGCTGAGTGCGCCACATTCAGGCGAGGTGACAAAAATCTTGCCGAGTGAATTTTCGACTTTTCTCGCCATTATTCGTCGGTTCGGTGGTCCGACTACGTGCTGTGCGAGAACTGACACTGTCAACCTCCGGGAACATTTATGTCACCTACCCCTGAAGTTGCAGATGTACGCGAATAACAAGACCGTTCCGCTGAGTGCGCCACATTCAGGCGAGGTGACAAAAATCTTGCCGAGTGAAATTTCGACTTTTCTCGCCATTATTCGTCGGTTCGGTGGTCCGACTACGTGCTGTGCGAGAACTGACACTGTCAACCTCCGGGAACATTTATGTCACCTACCCCTGAAGTTGCAGATGTACGCAAATAACAAGACCGTTCCGCTGAGTGCGCCACATTCAGGCGAGGTGACAAAAATCTTGCCGAGTGAAATTTCGACTTTTCTCGCCATTATTCGTCGGTTCGGTGGTCCGACTACGTGCTGTGCGAGAACTGACACTGTCAACCTCCGGGAACATTTATGTCACCTACCCCTGAAGTTGCAGATGTACGCAAATAACAAGACCGTTCCGCTGAGTGCGCCACATTCAGGCGAGGTGACAAAAATCTTGCCGAGTGAAATTTCGACTTTTCTCGCCATTATTCGTCGGTTCGGTGGTCCGACTACGTGCTGTGCGAGAACTGACACTGTCAACCTCCGGGAACATTTATGTCACCTACCCCTGAAGTTGCAGATGTACGCGAATAACAAGACCGTTCCGCTGAGTGCGCCACATTCAGGCGAGGTGACAAAAATCTTGCCGAGTGAATTTTCGACTTTTCTCGCCATTATTCGTCGGTTCGGTGGTCCGACTACGTGCTGTGCGAGAACTGACACTGTCAACCTCCGGGAACATTTATGTCACCTACCCCTGAAGTTGCAGATGTACCCAAATTACGAGACCGCCGCGCTCAGTGCGGCACATTCAGGCGAGGTGACAAAAATCTTGCCGAGTGAAATTTCGACTTTTCTCGCCATTATTCGTCGGTTCGGTGGTCCGACTACGTGCTGTGCGAGAACTGACACTGTCAACCTCCGGGAACATTTATGTCACCTACCCCTGAAGTTGCAGAAGTACCCGAATTACGAGACCGTTCCGCTCAGTGCGGCACATTCAGGCGAGGTGACAAAAATCTTGCCGAGTGAAATTTCGACTTTTCTCGCCATTATTCGTCGGTTCGGTGGTCCGACTACGTGCTGTGCGAGAACTGACACTGTCAACCTCCGGGAACATTTATGTCACCTACCCCTGAAGTTGCAGATGTACGCGAATAACAAGACCGTTCCGCTGAGTGCGGCACATTCAAGCGAGGTGACAAAAATCTTGCCGAGTGAATTTTCGACTTTTCTCGCCATTATTCGTCGGTTCGGTGGTCCGACTACGTGCTGTGCGAGAACTGACACTGTCAACCTCCGGGAACATTTATGTCACCTACCCCTGAAGTTGCAGAAGTACGCGAATTACTAGACCGTTTCGCTTAGTGCGGCACTTGCAGGCGAGGTGACAAAAATCTTTCAGGGTGAAATTTTTTTCAGTGCGGCGCTTTCGAGTTCATAAAATAGTTACTGGTTGTTGACTGTTTGTACTGCCTTATTGTGCGAGGGATGTGGTTGGCGGGAAGGGGGGGGGGGCTGTATATGAATCTTTTATGAATGAATCCTGTACTTTGTCTTTATTCAATGCATTTGAGCGGTAGCGGTGGGCACGGGGCGCCTACGCCCCAAGCATGGTTCTTGCCCCACGGTGATTTGAGGTCGGCGTAAGTCACGTACGAGCTGTGAACAAAAATTTTCTTTTTTACGTTAACAGAATTACTTTGTTTCTTGTTGACATTGTAAGCATATCGACAGGCGCATGCGAGAAAGCGCAAACTCTTGGCGTTGACAAGAAGAGCCGCAACATGCTGGACTGCCGGACTTATCTCCCCGTGCGACAAAGACGCAACTCCGTTTTTTCAAAAGTCGCTTGAAAAAGAGTTATTAACTATACTAGAGCTCATATTATGTGTATTTCTGTATTGTATAATGTGTATTTCTGACGTTTTTGGTAAAAAGAAACGGAGTTGAGTCTTTCGTCGTCCGGGGAGATGAGTTGCCGCTCTGTCGGGCCGTCCAGCGAGTTGCTGCTATTCTTACACACTAAATGTCGTGGATCAATTTCGTCCCACACAATGTTTCGTTTTTAAGCAAAGCATAACTGGGATACAATTAGTAGCATATTTATGTTTTGCTTAAAAACGTAACATTTCATGCGACAAAATTGTCCCAGGCATTTAGAGTGTACGCGTTTCTGCGAGTTGCCGCTCTTCTTATCGACGGCCGTAGTTAGCGCTTTGTCGCTTGCGCCCGTCGGCCATGCTCATCACTCACTGCCTTGCCACTGCGCCTGCCGTCGGCTGTACTGTCACCGGACGGGGCTAACGGGGCGATGTTTTTTGTTCTACCGAATCTCCGCGATATACAATGCCATCTTATGGATAAACACGTAATAGTTGCCAATCGGTAGATTTAGCAGGTTTTGACGTTTTTCGCCGAATTACATTGAACGTTATCGAACTCGGCGTCCCACAAAACAATGCTGCAATTAATTTTTGATGTATCTTTTATATATTCCGGGCATGTTTTGCTCGCGGTTACATATTTTGTCCTACTGGCAGAATAATGTCGCAAATGTGAAGTGCAGTGAAACTTTTGTTTACAAAGAATTAATTTAAAAAATATACCGGGGACTGTTTCTTTAGGCACGTATTGCAATAAAAAATACGGTAGCACTTACTCGCATAATTTGACGCCCGTCTGCGCCATATACATGGTGGCCTCCTCCGGCGTCCTCAAGTAACCAGGGCACTGAGGCGCGCACACCTCGGTCCCATGTACCAGCAGTCTGTGGCAATGTCAAATAAAATGGGTACTTCTGCAACTTCAGGGGTAGGTGACATAAATGTTCCCGGAGGTTGAGAGTGTCAGTTCTCGCACAGCACGTAGTCGGACCACCGAACCGACGAACAAATGGCGAGAAAAGTCGAAATTTCACTCGGCAAGATTTTTGTCACCTCGCCTGAATGTGCACGCACTGAGCAATTTTGTATCCGGTCTTGTAGATGAGAAATTGGGTACATCTGCAACTTCAGGGGTAGGTGACATAAATGTTCCCGGAGGTTGAGAGTGTCAGTTCTCGCACAGCACGTAGTCGGACCACCGAACCGACGAATAATGGCGAGAAAAGTCAAAAATTCACTCGGCAAGATTTTTGTCACCTCGCCTGAATGTGCCGCACTGAGCGGAACGGTCTTGTGATTCGCGTACATCTGCAACTTCAGGGGTAGGTGACATAAATGTTCCCGGAGGTTTACAGGGTCAGTTCTCGCACAGCACGTAGTCGGACCACCGAACCGACAGAAAATGGCGAGCTACTTTTATTTTTAAAAAAATCACATTAAATTCTTCTGTACAATTTCGTGCAGAATGTGGCGCACTCAGCGGAACGGTCTTCTTATTTGCGTACAAAAGACATTTATGTTCCCGGAGGTTGACAGTGTCAGTTCTCGCACAGGACGTAGTCACCTCGATGGCGAGAAAAGTGGAGTCGAAATTTCACTCGGCAAGATTTTTGTCACCTCGCCTGAATGTGCCGCACTGAGCGGAACGGTCTTCGTTATATGCGTACATCTGCAACTTCAGGGGTAGGTGACATAAATGTTCCCGGAGGTTGACAGTGTCAGTTCTCGCACAGCACGTAGTCGGACCACCGAACCGACGAATAATGGCGAGAAAAGTCGAAAATTCACTCGGCAAGATTTTTGTCACCTCGCCTGAATGTGCCGCACTGAGCGCGGCGGTCTCGTAATTTGCGTACATCTGCAACTTCAGGGGTAGGTGACATAAATGTTCCCGGAGGTTGACAGTGTCAGTTCTCGCACAGCACGTAGTCGGACCACCGAACCGACGAATAATGGCGAGAAAAGTCGAAAATTCACTCGGCAAGATTTTTGTCACCTCGCCTGAATGTGCCGCACTGAGCGGGCGGTCTCGTAATTTGGGTACATCTGCAACTTCAGGGGTAGGTGACATAAATGTTCCCGGAGGTTGACGCACTCAGCGGAACGGTCTTCTTATTTGCGTACTTCTGCAACTTCAGGGGTAGGTGACATAAATGTTCCCGGAGGTTGACAGTGTCAGTTCTCGCACAGCACGTAGTCGGACCACCGAACCGACGAATAATGGCGAGAAAAGTCGAAATTTCACTCGGCAAGATTTTTGTCACCTCGCCTGAATGTGCCGCACTGAGCGGAACGGTCTCGTAATTTGGGTACTTCTGCAACTTCAGGGGTAGGTGACATAAATGTTCCCGGAGGTTGACAGTGTCAGTTCTCGCACAGCACGTAGTCGGACCACCGAACCGACGAATAATGGCGAGAAAAGTCGAAAATTCACTCGGCAAGATTTTTGTCACCTCGCCTGAATGTGCCGCACTGAGCGGAACGGTCTCGTAATTTGGGTACATCTGCAACTTCAGGGGTAGGTGACATAAATGTTCCCGGAGGTTGACAGTGTCAGTTCTCGCACAGCACGTAGTCGGACCACCGAACCGACGAATAATGGCGAGAAAAGTCGAAAATTTCACTCGGCAAGATTTTTGTCACCTCGCCTGAATGTGGCGCACTCAGCGGAACGGTCTTGTTATTCGCGTACATCTGCAACTTCAGGGGTAGGTGACATAAATGTTCCCGGAGGTTGACAGTGTCAGTTCTCGCACAGCACGTAGTCGGACCACCGAACCGACGAATAATGGCGAGAAAAGTCGAAAATTCACTCGGCAAGATTTTTGTCACCTCGCTTGAATGTGGCGCACTCAGCGGAACGGTCTTGTTATTCGCGTACATCTGCAACTTCAGGGGTAGGTGACATAAATGTTCCCGGAGGTTGACAGTGTCAGTTCTCGCACAGCACGTAGTCGGACCACCGAACCGACGAATAATGGCGAGAAAAGTCGAAATTTCACTCGGCAAGATTTTTGTCACCTCGCCTGAATGTGGCGCACTCAGCGGAACGGTCTTGTTATTCGCGTACATCTGCAACTTCAGGGGTAGGTGACATAAATGTTCCCGGAGGTTGACAGTGTCAGTTCTCGCACAGCACGTAGTCGGACCACCGAACCGACGAATAATGGCGAGAAAAGTCGAAAATTCACTCGGCAAGATTTTTGTCACCTCGCCTGAATGTGGCGCACTCAGCGGAACGGTCTTGTTATATGCGTACATCTGCAACTTCAGGGGTAGGTGACATAAATGTTCCCGGAGGTTGACAGTGTCAGTTCTCGCACAGCACGTAGTCGGACCACCGAACCGACGAATAATGGCGAGAAAAGTCGAAATTTCACTCGGCAAGATTTTTGTCACCTCGCCTGAATGTGCCGCACTGAGCGGAACGGTCTCGTAATTTGGGTACTTCTGCAACTTCAGGGGTAGGTGACATAAATGTTCCCGGAGGTTGACAGTGTCAGTTCTCGCACAGCACGTAGTCGGACCACCGAACCGACGAATAATGGCGAGAAAAGTCGAAATTTCACTCGGCAAGATTTTTGTCACCTCGCCTGAATGTGGCGCACTCAGCGGAACGGTCTTGTTATTCGCGTACATCTGCAACTTCAGGGGTAGGTGACATAAATGTTCCCGGAGGTTGACAGTGTCAGTTCTCGCACAGCACGTAGTCGGACCACCGAACCGACGAATAATGGCGAGAAAAGTCGAAAATTCACTCGGCAAGATTTTTGTCACCTCGCCTGAATGTGGCGCACTCAGCGGAACGGTCTTGTTATTTGCGTACATCTGCAACTTCAGGGGTAGGTGACATAAATGTTCCCGGAGGTTGACAGTGTCAGTTCTCGCACAGCACGTAGTCGGACCACCGAACCGACGAATAATGGCGAGAAAAGTCGAAAATTCACTCGGCAAGATTTTTGTCACCTCGCCTGAATGTGGCGCACTCAGCGGAACGGTCTCGTTATTCGCGTACATCTGCAACTTCAGGGGTAGGTGACATAAATGTTCCCGGAGGTTGACAGTGTCAGTTCTCGCACAGCACGTAGTCGGACCACCGAACCGACGAATAATGGCGAGAAAAGTCGAAATTTCACTCGGCAAGATTTTTGTCACCTCGCCTGAATGTGGCGCACTCAGCGGAACGGTCTTGTTATTCGCGTACATCTGCAACTTCAGGGGTAGGTGACATTAATGTTCCTGGAGGTTGACAGTGTCGGTACATAAACTTCTCCCGGAAGGTAGGCAAACCTGCCGTACATCGGTCCGCATCGACGGGGAACTGTGGGGAGCCATGGATGCCCGATATGAGCGGTTCTTGTGATTCTGCCCCTAGAAGGTAGGCAGACCCGCCGGACATTGGTCCGCATCGACGGGGACCTGTCATGGGGCCGTTGGGGCCCGATATGCGCCGTACTTGTGCTACTGCCTCTGGAAGGTAGGCAACCCCGCTGGACACTGGTCCGCATCGACGGGGACCCATGGGGGCCCTGTGTGCGCGGTATGCGCGATATTTGTGATTCTGCCCCTGGAAGGTATCGGTCAAACCCGCCGTTGGGGACATATGCGGTCTTGTGCATCTGGAAGGTAGGCAACCTGGACACTGGTGGGGGGCCGTGGGGGCCCGGTATGCGCGATATTTGTGATTCTGCCCCTGGAAGGTAGGCAAACCCGCCGGACATCGGTCGGCATCGACGGGGACCCATGGGGGGCCGTGGGGGCCCGGTATGCGCGATATTTGTGATTCTGCCCCTGGAAGGTAGGCAAACCCGCCGGACATCGGTCGGCATCGAGGGGGACCCATGGGGGGCCGTGGGGGCCCGGTATGCGCGATATTTGTGATTCTGCCCCTGGAAGGTAGGCAAACCCGCCGGACATCGTTCGGCTTCGACGGGGACCCATGGGGGCCCCGTGTCCGCGAGATATGATAATCCGCGGCCTTTGGGTGCGTGCAGCATGCGCATGGAGCGAACAGGTGGCTTCGTGACTAACGCACTATACCTACAGTCGCTCCGAAAATGCTAACCGTTTTGTGGCCACAACTTTGTGGCCACATTCGGTTATGGGGGCAAGGTGGACCCAAGGCCGACTACACCCGCCCGATGCAGCACACTAGCCCACGGGTTCCGTTTGCCACAGCCCGCCGGCACCGGTGCACCCCTTGCCACTGCGGCTACGGGCGGCGCCTTGGTAGCGGCGGTGTGCTCGTCGCCTCGCCCAACGCAGTAGCAGCCCAGGCATAGCGTGGGTTCTGGTGCGCAGAGTAGCGCCTGCCGGGTAGGCAACTGCGCGTCGGCAAGTCGCGTGTGTCCTGCGGGCTGGCCTACCCTTCCATTCGCAGGCGCTCGGGCGGAAGTCTCTACCGGCGCACTACTTAGCTAACCTTTTCTGTGTTTCCAGCCTATGCCAACTCACTTGGTAAAAGGAAGAATTGGCGCGCCACTCCGTACGAGAAAATGACAGCAAAGTTGACGCAGCGCCTCGGCGAAATACGTCGGGCCCGGCGAGGGAAGCACACCACATAGAGTCCTAGTCAGTTCATTTCTTCAATTAGCCACCTGTACTTTGTTACAGGTGGGCTTAATTTTATTATTCTTAATTTTATTATGCCTATTTTTATGTGCAAATCTGTACAAATATTTATTTTTTTACCTGTACGTTTTTAATGGTTTTAGTACCGTTTAGTCGTAGTTGCAAGTAACTTTTTACAAGAGTTGTTTTGTTTGGTAATAAACAAATTGTATAAAACTGACAGATTTTGTTGAAGTGACTCATCTCCCTTTCCTCTGGACACTTTATGGATGCTTTTATCACAAGTTTGAAGGCCAAACATATATTCATATATGAAGTATATATATTCATATATGAAGTATATATATTCATATATGAAGTATATATATATTCATATATGAAGTATATATATTCATATATGAAGTATATATATTCATATATGAAGTATATATACTCATATATGAAGTATATATATATTCATATATGAAGTATATATGAGGGGTTTCATTTGCGGTTAAATATTCGGGCATACATAATGTATGAAACCATATGTGCACATATATAAGGCCATATATAGCCGATATATGGAGCTATATATAGCCGATATATGGAGCTATATATGTCCGATATATGGAGCTATATATGCCCGATATATGGAGCTATATATGCTCTATATATAATTGATTATATATAAATTATATATAACTTAAATTTTCACCCGGGCGATCTATGTCGACTGACACTCTTGTATCAGCTCGGACAGAAAGTTCAATTGGATGGCCATGAAATTGTCGTCTTTACCCTTCTACCCTTCTTGGAAGAGTTGACGGTAGGTACAATGTCGCATGGTGTTCTGTCGAGAAAGAAAATTGACTGAAGCCGTCCGATTTTTTTTTAAATCATGGTTTGTTTTCAGGATCTGTTGAAACGAGGGCACATTCAGGTTGTCAGATCCGAGACTTTGCAGACTGATGTTATCAACATGAAGTTTGAAAACCATTCAACCTTTGAGTTGTCGGGTTCGTTTGAACGAAAGCATCTGAGGGAAGCCATGGTGGTGCCTGAAGCTCTCAAAGAAGTGACAGCTGATGAGCTAAATTCCTTTCTACATTGCCTTGCTGTAGCCATTCAACAGCCCAATGCAGCTCAGGACATTTTTCTGAACTTGTCACCTATAGCCAGGTAATCGCTGTCACTTTTAAAAGTAACGGGCTTTTCATATCATGTGGGACTCGTTAAGGGTCATCTGACTTCATTTTTGTGTCGACAGCTTTAATCGCAATCACTGACGCTGAAAAATTTGTCAAGGAGGCAGCCAAACTTCAAAGCAATATGTGTTTGGAGAATCCATTACCTATTCCTTACCTTTCTATCACGGAGAGCTTGAGCAAACCTCTTATTCTGGACCCGCAGTTCCGAGACCTTGAGAATTCAACTAATGCTATGGCCGTAAACAAGATGGTGAGCTCAGCTCCTGCTCACATTATTTTGGCTTCAATTGCATATATACCTTCTGACGCCCTACCCGATCTTCACCTAAAAAAACGTTTCCGCACACAGCGTGATCGTCATGTTATTCTTCACAGATATTTTTTTTTAAAAAATTGTTATTAATTCTCTGTTTCAGCTCGCAAAGGACTTTTCGCGTCATCCAGACGCTTCTTTCCTTACCAGCATAGGACTGGACGGCGAAAGGCTCTTGGAGTGGGCCATCGGGAACCCTGTTATTAGGCAGGATCGGTCCTTTAATGAAAAGCTCACTCGTGCCTTTTCAGCACTATTCTTGAAGGAACTGCTTGCCAGCCCTGGCAACGCAGAGAAGCTGTGTAATCACTATAACTTCGATAGGTCCGCGGTCCTCGAATTGACCTCAATGATGGCGAGCAGGTTACAAAACTTGAAACATTGCTGCCAGAAGTTGGAGAAATTTTGGTGTTTTCCACCCCTTGCTCAGAACCTGGCAAGGAAACTTAGCACAACCTGAACGGATGACGTCCGCCCACTGCTGAAATTGGATCACGTGACAGTGGTGGGTAATCTTTGTAATGTGTAGTCATTTCAGATGAGTGCTAGTGAATAACATATTTTGCTTATTTCCACACCAGGAGCGTGCAAAATGTATGCTGAAAATTGGCTTGCGCACGGTGCATGATGTAGCCCGGATGTTTCCCCCAAATCTCCTGGCCGAGAAGGTACCGCATGTGAGCAGGTGGGCGGCTCTGGAGATCTACTTGTCTGCAAGGGTAAGTCGGTGTATAATAACTGGCCACTTGAAATGTTGCACAATGATTTATGCTTCTTCTCTTACCATTTCGCAGAGACTGGTTTCTGAGGAAGCAGCTTTATTAGAGGCAGAGAGCCATGATCGCAGAAAGATCCTTGATTAAAGTTTATTGGCTGAGCGATAGCAAAGCCCTGGACCGACTGGGTCAAAAGTGTTTTGTCTGTCTGTCTGTCTGTGTGTGTGTGTGTCTGTCCGCGCGATTTCTCGAGAACGGTTAGTCGTAGAAGGCTGAAATTTGGACCCTATCTTCCTACTAGCCTATCAGAGTCAACCTCACTTTTGGGGTACCGTAGCATAAGTAGTTCTTTAGATAATTTTTACAATTGTTATAAATTTTTTAAAAAAATGATTAAAAAGCTGCGGACTGCGGAGGCGCGGCCCTCTACTTTCCCCTTTCACGGCCAAACGGTAGCCCCTATCAAAATTTCCTATGGGACCGACACCCCCTGGAATAGGACAGGGAATACAACCACGTGCATGGCAGTGAAATATGACACGTGCCCCTGGGAGGTAGGCAAGCCCGTAACGCGGGACCAGGGGGAACCCTTACTACTTACTTCCTCCTCTCACGGCCAAACGGTGGCCCCTATCTTAATTTCCTATAGGACCGACCCCCCCTGGAATAGGACAGGGAATACAACCACATGCATGGCACCCTCCCCCACTCCACACCCCGGGCTCGAGATCCAAGATGGCGGCCATAGGAAGCAAACCTTTGGGGATATCTGGAGAACCGAGACACTTAGAGGGTTGCGGTTTGCGGCGCTGGTCAGCGTAGCGGTGGGGCATTCCGATCGATTGACAATGACACCGGGCTCGAGACCACGCACCCCGTCCTCGAGAGCCACTTTCCATCCCATGAACGGAACGGCCTAGCGACATGCGGTTTTCGACATTGGCCTCTGCGGGCCGCGGCAAAGCGAAACACCACACCAGGATCACCTCTCTCCAGACCACGCACCCCGTGCTCGAGAGCGAACTGCTATCTTTCGAGCGGTATGAGCTACTGACATACGGTTTTCGAGGTTAACCTATGCCGGCCGCGGCAATGGGAAACAAGGGCACCACACCACCCCTACCGCTCTCGAGACCTTTCACCCCGTCCTCGAGAACCACATTGAAAAACCACTGTAACTCGAGAACCAAGTCACTTAGAGATATGCGTTTTGCGGCACTGTAGAAGGTATAGAGGGGGGGGGGCTGTGAACGAGTACAGCCACCGGTCTCGAGACCAGGGCCCCGTCCTCGAGGGCCACATAAAACGACCGCTGAAACTCGAGACCTAAGTGACATAGAGAAATGCGGTTTGCGGCACTGCACAAGGCTTTCATAGGGGTATGGCGAATGAATAAAACCTCCGGTCTCGAGACCAGAGACCCCGTCCTCGAATCATCGAGCAGCGGATCAGTGACTCGAGTGGGTTACGCTCGATTAGGTTAGGTTAGTGGAGGCCGGGGTAGGTTAGGTTCAGGCAGGTAAGGGTAGGTCAAGAAAAGGGTGATCGGCAGCGTAGCTGCGACCGGGCGGAAACAGCGACGCCCGCCGGGCGTCCTACTGACTGATTGGCCCCGCAGGGTCTTACTCGTCGCAAGACAGCCGCCGGCAGGCCAAGGTAGGCGTGCGCCAGGCGTGGAGTGGCGGAACAGTGATTCGCGATGAGCGAAGCCTGTTACGCCACGACGCGGTCTGGCGTACGCTTACCTTGTGAATAAAGCCTCCGGTCTCGAGACCAGAGACCCCGTCCTCGAGAGTCATCGAGCAGCGGATCAGTGACTCGAGTGGGACGCTCGATTAGGTTAGGTTAGTGGAGGCTTGGGTACGTTAGGTTCAGGCAGGTAAGGGTAGGTCAGGAAAAGTTTGAGCGGCAGCGTAGCTGCGACCGGGCTACTGACTGATTGGCTCCGCAGGGTCTTATGCTATATTCAGTTAAGGTACGCTGGCCCGTTCGCTCGTTCGCTCGACCGCTAGAGCGCACGGTCGAGCGTAGAAATGGAGGGGGGACAGCGCGGGAGGAGAGGACCCCCCCCCTCCCTCCCACCGATGCCCACGCCATCTATGTGGCCGTGACGAAACACGATAAACAAGAGACGATCGCGCTGTGGTGGAGCGGAGTCATGAAGAATCTAAATCCACCTTGAGCGGAGTGTTTCGGAAAATTGTTGTTTGGGCCTGTGATGTCATTTTCTGGTTAGCACCACATCACAATGGATCCGCATGTTGCTAATGCTTTACCAGCCCTCATCGGCGCAGCTGTTTTAATTCTCGAGGATGATGACCGGGAGGAAGAAGAAAACCTCATTCGTATGGCAAGGATTGCTGTGGCAGAAATCATTGAGATGGAGGAGGAATTAGAATTTGGTTAGTCTTTCACTCTTATCCCCGGAAGGCCTCTGCACAGTTTAGTCTTTAGCTTACAGAGTTTTTTTTTGTTTTGTTAAACATTGTTTTTTGTTCTATGCAGATGAGGCTACCTGTTGGGTCCCTGTCACAGTTTTTATTGATGAATATCATAGAATGGTGGATGCGGCTTTTAAACTCCATTTCAGAATGACTAGAGGTGTCTTTGAGGTAATGTTTACTGTCACATTTGGCAGATGTTCCTCTTTTATCACAAATGTAGTATATATTTAATAATTGTTATTTGTTTTAATTGCAGCTTTTGACAGAAACTTTGTATGCGCATCTACGAGTATCAGGCAGAATCAAGCGAGACAGGACCCCTTTCCCTGATATTATGCTTATGGTGATCTGGTTGTTGGCGACTCCGGACTCTTACAGAAGTGTTGCACTCCGATTTGGAGTTGCACCTAGTTCTCTGTACCATTTTTATGGTTACATCATTGAAGCCTTAAGAGAACTTGCCCCTCAGTATATTAGATGGCCTGATGCTGCTGAACGGGAAGAGATTAAAGGCACATTCCAGAACGCAACTGGCTTCCCTGGAGTCATAGGGTGCATTGATGGAACGCACGTAACAATCACTGCACCCTTGCGCAACCCAGCTGACTACATCAACCGTCACCATTCGTTCAGTATCAATGTTCAAGCAGTTGTTGATCATGACTTGCTTGTGAGAGATCTTCATGTGGGTGAACCAGGTAGCAAGCACGACAACCGTGTTTTCCGAAGGAGTCCTCTGTGTGAGAAGCTTTCTCGAGGGATTGACTTAAACCCAGAGGAACATCTTGTTGGTGATGGTGGATATACTCTAACAGATTATGTGAGTTGGGACTTAATGCCTTTGTCAGAACATGAATAATAATTAATGAGTGCCATTTATTTATCTGTGTTGTTTTGTTACAGATGATGATTCCATTTCAAAATAATGGACACCTCACAGAACAACAACTTAACTTCAACAAGAAACTGTCTCAGAGTAGAGTGCGTTTTGAAAACGCATTTGCAAGGGCTAAAGGGAAATGGCGTCGCCTTAAGTTCCTACATGCGAGAAATGAAGATATAGTTGTTGACCACATTACTGCATGCTTTGTCATTCACAATTTTTTAATTTTAAATGGAGAAGTAATGCTAGAGGTGAGAGATGGAGTACTATTTTTATCATTGGAATGAGGAATCGATTATTTGCAACTTTATCATGTTTTTTTTATCTCTTAATTCATAGGAAGAAGAGTTGGCTAGAACAATACCTGTCAACAGAGTATTGGGAAATGAAGCTGAGATTGAAGATGAGAACGCAGAAGATGTGAATGCGGAATTGGAGGCTGCGAAAGCAAGAGGAGTGGAGAAAAGGTCTTTCATTTCTGATTATGCACTGGAATGAGTTATTCAGTAGCAGTGATATGGAATTTTATTTTTTACCACCTTTTACATTTGTGTCACATCTAAACACGTCTGAAATAGTGATATGTAATGCTTGTAACCACTTAAAATGGTGAGTGTATCTGTAACCACTGAAAATAGTGACGCACTGTATTTGTGTTAAATCTAGAGATATGTCTGAATTAGTAAAGTACATCTTGTTGCTCTTATTTCTTTTCATTTTAATTGAAAAACCTATGTAACTGAGACATAAATTATGAAGCAGTTGAGACTAGACATGGTTGTCTAAATACTAGTTAAAAAATAAAGTGCACCTAGAAGTACAATCATGGAATACATTGAAGTAAAGAAAAAAAAACAGTCACAGGAGACTAGACATAGTTGTCTTAATGCTAGTTAAAAATTAAAGTACACCTGAAAGTACAATCATTAAAAGACATAAGATTGGAAAAAAAAGGCAGTCCAAGGAGACTGAACTTTGAACTAGTACCAGTAAAAAACTAAAGTACACCTATTAGTGCAATCAAGTAAATACAATACACTTAAGGTTTGTTGAGCTGAGCAGCAGCAGCAGCCTGTCCAATAAGTTGTAAAGAGGATGCAATGCTTGCTAGAGCTAGAGTCCTTTCTCGTCTGTCTGCACTAGCATCCTCCTGCTGTTCCCTCCACAGCTTGACTTCATTGGCCACCAATGCTCTGGCTTCGATGTTTGCTTCCTGCAGCTCCCTTTTCCAAGATTTGTAGATAGGTTTTTTGGTCCCCTTTTCTTTTACAGTTTTACTTGATTTATTTACAAGCTTTTCAGGGGAATCAGGGTTGTCAGAATCATCTTCTACAGTTGCATTTAATTTGGGGCGTGCTCTGCATGTTCTATGGGCACTCACCATGGATTTGCCTTGAATTCTGAAAGAGGTTGAAGATCCCACAGAAACTGTAAAAGGAGCATTGAGGTTCGAGCTTCCTTCTCCCATCTCCAGAAACAAATCATAAAATTCCCACGTACTTGGAGCTTGCCCTGTTTTTCGCTGCTTATCGAACTCTTCTCTAAACTTGCTCAGAAGACTGTTCATTTTGTCTCTGCATTGTTTCGAATGCAGAGGTTCGAATCCAAAATTATTCATTATCAAAGCAATTTCGTTGTACAGAGTGTTGTGTCTCACTGGAGACTTGGTTGATTTGAAATTTTCTCTTTCTTTATACAAGCTAATAAGTAGCTGAACTCCATGCTCACTCCATTTAAATTGTCCTGTAAAGAAAATTTTAAAAAATGCTTTAAGGAAAATGTTAAATTAATATAGAAGTGAAAAGAAAAATACATTGTACATTACTTACCTGCATTTGAAGAGTTGCTTTCTGCTTCCTCACCATCACCACATTCAACCAACTGATAGTCAGGGGGCAAATCATGCAGCTTGCAGAACACATCATAGTAGATCCACTTTGTTCCACACATGACTCCCCCTACTTTCACCATAGACTTGGAAAAGAACTCATTCATGCTGAGAAATTTATCACGGCATGCTTGCCAGTGACACTGTCTGTGCCCTGCATTTTCCATTGTTTCACTGATGGCCTTCCATATATGGACAGGCACATGTTCCTTCTGAACAAAATCCTTCTGGGAAAGGCATTCTTGTAAAAAAAAACTAGTGGTACTGGCAGGCCAATTGACTGCAGATTTTCTCTTAGGAGTGCTCCTAGGTGATCTCTGTGCTATGGAACCTGCAACAGCACATAAATAAAATTAGCATAAAATGACAGAGGGGATGTAGTAGCAGTGACAGGTTGCATTAGTTACCTGCAGAACCAGAAGGCTTTTTCTTTGATGGGGACCTACAATAAATTTCCGGAGTTGAATTGCAGTTCACATTATTCCCAAAATGGCTTTGAGACAGCCCTGGAGCAAATAAAATATTGACATTAAAATTATCACTGCAGAAAATAGTTGATACTGAGCCAAGGATATGCCCAGGCAAATATTAAGTAACATCATGTAATATCATATGCAGAAAACTTACTGGAAACGTCATTCAACTGGGATGCAATGCATCCATCAACTACAGCACCACCTGCAAAAAACAATGATTTAGAAAAATTAAGTAAGATTAGAATTAAAAGTTGTTACATTAAATCATATCCACAGATGTAGGCACAAACCTTTTTCTGAAGCTGGACCAGTATCAGTATCACCTTGAGGTGGATCAGTATAAAAATCAATTGCATCAAAATTGTTATTGTTATCTAAAAAAAAAGTTCAATGAAAATACTGGAAGAATATAGGAAACCACTCGGATAAGTCTAATTCTATTAACAGATGACACAAACCTTTTCCCCCAGCAGGACCATTCGTGTCAAAATCAATTGCATCAAAATTGTTATCGGTATCTAAAAAAAAGTTCAATGAAAATACTGGAACAATATAGGAAAACATTTGGACAAATCTAATGCTATTACCTGTTGCTGTGGCAACACGAGGGCTGTTTGTGGCATCTGTGTTCCCATCCTCATCAGTCAAAGCATTAGCTAAAGCTTCATCTGTAAACAAATAATAATAATAAGGTACCAAAGCAAGCTTGATTAGAAAAGAAATTTATTTGCTAACTTTGAATATTGGCACTTACCTGCTGCTGTAACATCAGGAGGGCTGCTGACAGAGAGACCTGAAACAGAATAAAGTATAAATATGTAGACTTCAAAGAAAAATTATGTCAACGTGAAAGAAATCACTTACGAAGGAGATCATTCACATTCCTATCCACATCGTTGGACATGTTGGTGTCGCAAGGGACTGATGCGATGACTGCACAGCACGCAATAGAAAAGAAAACATTAATGCACTGCACGTGTACTCAAAAATGTTATAAACAATAATGTGATGAAGACTTACTGAATGTTTCACCAAGGGGAGCCAGGCGGGGAACCAACGGATCATCATACAACCGTTTCATGTGGTTGAAATGACTCCAAAACGCACCCTTGTGTTGGCCCTGCTTTGCCTGAGCAAAGCTCCTCCTTAAATTGCGCAGCTTTTCCTTTATCTGCTCAGGACTGTAGTCTAGCGACATCGAATACAGATGATCAGATATGCTCTGCCACACTGTGGGTGGTACGCGTTTGCAGCGAAGTTGTTGTTGGTATACGAGACAAACCTCTAGGAGAAGTGACGTAGTGTGGGTCCAGTCACCTCCACTTTTTCCCGATGCACGTCTATGAATAGCTCCGGTTGAAGGGCCAGCTTCATGCACTGGAAAAAAACAAAATAAAAGCACTCATAACCACACAAGGATAGGCTAGGAAGCGTACAAAATGGATACATTACCTTCAATAACAACAGGCACGATGGCCGCAGGCACGATGGCGGCAGGGAGCCCCGCCGAATGCTCGGAATGAGCCATGAGCTGGACCTGAAAAAGCTGTTCGAAAAGGGTTAGGTACACCCGTGATGATAGAGGGACGTTCACTCTACACTGTCAAGGTTAGGCACGTCGCTTGCCCTCCGTAATTCTACGAGACGTAATTAAACCCGTCACAATCATCACTCAACGGCGGAAAGTGAAAAGAATTGACAAGGAAATGAATTATGCCACAAAATCAAAATACAAGCGGCAGGAACAGAGGTTAGGGAGGGAAGACCGGCACAACAAATAGGCATCAAAAATTTCATTGGTCGTTTAAGTCGCACGTTAAATCAATACAAACGATGTGAAATGATTCTGGGGTGGGTTTGATTACGTGAATATGTCGTTAGAGAAACCAATTCTACAAAACCAAGATCGGACGCGATGACGTACCTGTTGAGGGCTTCAGCGTCACACCGTCTTCACTCCACCGGCCGATCGTCTCTTGTTTATCGTGTTTCGTCACGGCCACATAGACGGCGTGGGCATCGGTGGGAGGGAGAGGGGGGGGGGGTCCTCTCCTCCCGCGCCGCCCCCCCTCCATTTCTACGCTCGACCGTGCGCTCTAGCGGTCGAGCGAACGAGCGAACGGGCCAGCATACCTTAACTGAATATAGCATTACTCGTCGCGAGACAGCCGCCGGCAGGCCAAGGTAGGTGTGCGCCAGGCGTTGAGTGGCGAAACAGTGATTCGCGATGAGCGAAGCCTGTTACGCCACGACGCGGTCTGGCGTACGCCTTCCTTGTTAGCGGCTTCTAACTCGGTTACATTTGATTCCGTTGTGCTGTTTGCCCCTTTTTAGCCCGTCCCGACACGTTTCGGTAGAAACGGACAGAAGCCGGGCTTACAGTCTGATGCCGACTGTTCGTTCGTTCGGGCAGGCGGACGTATGTGCGCTGACTAATCGTTCACTTGAGAAAGTTCAAATTTGGAGGATAGACTCCTTTTATGACGTACATAAACGTACGGTGGCAACAACTTTCAAATTTGTCGCGTTTCTGTTTTATGGGAATTGTTCGATTTGTTAGGTTAGGGTTGGCCGCTGCGTGTGGTGCGCCTGCAAGGCGCACTCTGTCGCGAGTCGGGACGGGCTGAGGTTAGCGATTTTGGGGCGAGTGACTTGGGGCGGGGGCCGGAGGCCCCCGGAAACGTCGCCGGCAGGCCAAGCTGGCCAAGTCCCCCTGTCGAACCGATGTGCCAGTGGAGCGGAGCGGAACTGGCACCGAGGTTCGACGGTGGGACGGGCCAGCTTGTTTTACGCACAAGCAAGCACGGAACCTATGTCGATGTCGTGGACTGTAATCGAGTTTATTGACCGAAAAACGCGAAAGTTAAGCGCTTTTTTGTAGAGACGCTGTTGCACTGCCATATGCACATGATTACGGCATAAAACTCGGTTACATCCATTGCTGTTGTGTTGCTGGACTCTGTGCCTTCGCACAGAGAGCTAGCAGAGAGCTAACTAGATACTGAAACCGAGTCCGTCAAACGCCAGAACGACATGCAATTGCAAAGTGCTAATGGATGTCTGCTTCTACGCCGTAAAACTCCGTTACAATCGTCGTCGTTCTTTTGTCCTTCTCGACATGGACGCACAGGCAAACGTGCAATAGAACCTCAGGTCTGTAGCCGATTTAAAACGCTTGAACTTGGCAGGTAATGAACGCCCACGTGCGGCACATTTAAACGCACTCTGTTCCCGCCCGGTATGAGAAGTACGGTCAGATCGCCGAAGGCGACGTCTGGGCCGACTAACCTCGCTTGACAACAAGTCCATTCGCATCGTTGGTTGTGTGGCGCGCAGAGCGCAAAACATCATTCCGTGGAGAGATACAGTCGTGGAAACCGGCAATTGATTCCTCGGGAGCATGAGAGATGCAATCAAGAGTATAACAGCCGGTTTTGAGCCCCCCGCCCCTCCCCCCTCCAAACACTGTTAAAAAAAGTCATTTTAAAATGGCTGCTTTGGAAATGGCTAAGCCCCTTTACGAACAACGTGAAATACTGTTTTAAAATGGCAAGATCATCGATGATTCGCAATTCTGAAATGACAAAACCATTTTGAAATGACTTTTTGGTCGATTTTAGCCATTCCCGAATTGTTGGCTGAGCGATAGCGAAGCCCTGGACCGACTGGGTCAAAAGTGTTCTGTCTGTCTGTGTGTCGGTGTGTCTGTGTATCTGTCTGTCCGCGCGATTTCTCGAGAACGGTAAGTCGTAGAAGGCTGAAATTTGGACCACATCTTCCAACTAGCATACTGGAGTCAACCTCACATTTGGGGTACCGTAGCTTTAGTAGTTTCTTCGATAATTTTTACAATTGTTATAAAATTTTAGAAAAAATTAATTAATTAAGATGGACTGCGGAGGCGCGGCCCTCTACTTTCCCCTCTGACGGCCAAACGGTGGCCCCTATGAAAATTTCCTATAGGACCGACCCCACCTGGAATGGGACAGGGAATACAACCACGTGCATGGCACCCTCCCCCCCCCCCCCTCCCTCCCTCCACACCCCGGGCTCGAGATCCAAAATGGCGGCCATACGAAGCAAACTTTTGGGGATATCTAGGGAACCGAGACACTTAGAGTTGCGGTTTGCGGCGCTGGCCAGCGTAGCGGTGGGGCATTGCGATCGATTGACAATGACACCGGGCTCGAGACCACGCACCCCGTCCTCGAGAGCCACTTTCCATCCCATGAACGGTACGGCCTAGCGACATGCGGTTTTCGACATTGGCCTCCGCGGGCCGCGGCAAAACAAAACAAGGACACCACACCACGCCTACCGCTCTCGAGACCTTGCACCCCGTCCTCGAGAGCCACATTGAAAAACCACTGTAACTCGAGAAGCAAGTCACTTAGAGATATGCGTTTTGCGGCACTGCAGAAGGCATAGAGGGGGGGGGAGGCTGTGAACGAGTACAGCCACCGGTCTCAAGACCAGGGACCCCGTCCTCGAGGGCGACATAAAACGACCGTTGAAACTCGAGACCTAAGTGACATAGAGAAATGCGGTTTGCGGCACTGCACAAGGCATCATAGGGGTATGGCAAATGAATAAAGCCTCCAGTCTCGAGACCAGAGACCCCGTCCTCGATAGTCATCGAGGAGCGGATCAGTGACTCGAGTGGGTTACGCTCGATTAGGTTAGGTTAGTGGAGGCCTGGGTAGGTTAGGTTCAGGCAGGTAAGGGTAGGTGAGGAAAAGGGTGAGCGGCAGCGTAGCTGCGACCTGGCGGAAACAGGGACGCCCGCAGGGCGTCCTACTGACTAATTGGCCCCGCAGGGTCTAACTCGTCGCAAGACAGCCGCCGGCAGGCCAAGGTAGGCGTGCGCCAGGCGTGGAGTGGCGAAACAGTGATTCGCGATGAGCGAAGCCTTTTACGCCACGACGCGGTCTGGCGTACGCCTACCTTGTTGGCTGAGCGATAGCGAAGCCCTGGACCGACTGGGTAAAAAGTGTTTTGTCTGTTTGTTTGTCTGTTTGTCTGTTTGTTTGTCTGTCCGCGCGATTTCTCGAGAACGGTTAGTCGTGGAAGGCTGAAATTTGGACCACATCTTCCTACTGCCATATCTGAGTCAACCTCACATTTGGGGTACCGTATCTTTAGTAGTTTCTTAGATAATTTTTACAATTGTTGTAAAATTTAAAAAAAATCGATTAAAAAGATGGACTGCGGAGGCGCGGCCCTCTACTTTCCCCTTTCACGGCCAAACGGTAGCCCCTATCAAAATTTCCTATAGGACCGACCCCCCCTAAAATAGGACAGGGAATACAACCACGTGCATGGCACCCTCCCCCACTCCACACCCCGGGCTCGAGATCCAAGATGGCGGCCATAGGAAGCAAACCTTTGGGGATATCTGGAGAACCGAGACACTTAGAGGGTTGCGGTTTGCGGCGCTGGTCAGCGTAGCGGTGGGGCATTCCGATCGATTGACAATGACACCGGGCTCGAGACCACGCACCCCGTCCTCGAGAGCCACTTTCCATCCCATGAACGGAACGGCCTAGCGACATGCGGTTTTCGGCATTGGCCTCTGCGGGCCGCGGCAAAGCGAAACACCACACCAGGATCACCTCTCTCCAGACCACGCACCCCGTGCTCGAGAGCGAACTGCTATCTTTCGAGCGGTATGAACTACTGACATACGGTTTTCGAGGTTAACCTATGCCGGCCGCGGCAATGGGAAACAAGGGCACCACACCACCCCTACCGCTCTCGAGACCTTTCACCCCGTCCTCGAGAACCACATTGAAAAACCACTGTAACTCGAGAACCAAGTCACTTAGAGATATGCGTTTTGCGGCACTGTAGAAGGTATAGAGGGGGGGGGGGGCTGTGAACGAGTACAGCCACCGGTCTCGAGACCAGGGCCCCGTCCTCGAGGGCCACATAAAACGACCGCTGAAACTCGAGACCTAAGTGACATAGAGAAATGCGGTTTGCGGCACTGCACAAGGCTTTCATAGGGGTACGGCGAATGAATAAAACCTCCGGTCTCGAGACCAGAGACCCCGTCCTCGAATCATCGAGCAGCGGATCAGTGACTCGAGTGGGTTACGCTCGATTAGGTTAGTGGAGGCCGGGGTAGGTTAGGTTCAGGCAGGTAAGGGTAGGTCAAGAAAAGGGTGATCGGCAGCGTAGCTGCGACCGCCGGGCGTCCTACTGACTGATTGGCCCCGCAGGGTCTTACTCGTCGCAAGACAGCCGCCGGCAGGCCAAGGTAGGCGTGCGCCAGGCGTGGAGTGGCGGAACAGTGATTCGCGATGAGCGAAGCCTGTTACGCCACGACGCGGTCTGGCGTACGCCTACCTTGTGAATAAAGCCTCCGGTCTCGAGACCAGAGACCCCGTCCTCGAGAGTCATCGAGCAGCGGATCAGTGACTCGAGTGGGACGCTCGATTAGGTTAGGTTAGTGGAGGCTTGGGTACGTTAGGTTCAGGCAGGTAAGGGTAGGTCAGGAAAAGTTTGAGCGGCAGCGTAGCTGCGACCGGGCGGAAACAGCGACGCCCGCAGGGCGTCCTACTGACTAATTGGCCCCGCAGGGTCTAACTCGTCGCAAGACAGCCGCCGGCAGGCCAAGGTAGTCGTGCGCCAGGCGTGGAGTGGCGGAACAGTGATTCGCGATGAGCGAAGCGTGTTACGCCACGACGCGGCCTGGTCTGGCGTACGCCTACCTTGTTGGATACCTAGTTCGTACGTCACTCGCTGACGTCCATATTTGGTGAAATTGTGCGTCCAGAGTTTTCTTGCTCCACGTGTCTGCCGCACCTGTGGCGAGCCGAGCCGTGCCCTGCTGTGGCGAGCCGTGCCGTGCCCTGCTGTGGCGAGCCGTGCCTGGCAGTAGCGTGGCGTGCAGTGCCGTGCCGTGCCGCGCCACAGGCCCGACACTGCTGACGGGGCAGCGCGCACTGGCCGATCGGCGGCGTCAACCGACACCCTTTCGCCGGGTGTGCGGGAGGCAGACCCGCGACAGAGCGGTACCCGGAAAAGAAAAAAAAATGTTCCTGAGTGAAGCGTTTCAAAAATTGGATTTTATTTTTATTTTATTTTTAAAAATTAACTACTTAAATATGGTTCCTTGATGGACGGCTTTGTACAGTCGTTGGTCGAGGGATCACACCAGGAACGGGAGGTGCGTTACACCTCCATTCGAAATTTTGTAGCCGCCACCAAAGAACCGCCTGGCCCCAAGGTAGCGCTGAAAAACCTCGACAGCGAAAGGGGCATAGTGACAACCGCGAAATTTCTTCGGGAATTACTGCTGCGGGTGCGAGCAATTTCACAGGAAACGGAGGGAAGGCGCGCGAGCCACAGGATGACCTCAGCAGTGCTGAGGGAGGTTGCGGAGCCGTTCGCGGAGTTTTGGGCGAAGCGCCCGGGGTTCGTGCAGGTGTCATTGCAACGCACCGACGCGAAAGATGACAGCCAGGACAGGCAGACCGTAGTTCTGGACATACACCGGTTAGACCAGTACGTACGACAGGTGCAGGACAGGCACACCATCAGCGACACAGGAAACATATTAGAGGCAATAATTCGTTTTCTGGGCGCGCCGCACAACAGCGACGGTGCACTACGAACGTGCACATCTCTCACCCACGCCCGTCCTCCCCAGCTCCCCCCTCTCAGCCTCTTCCAGCCGCCTCTCCCCGCCGGGGCGCTACTAGCAGCGGGCGTCAGCAGGAAGATCAGCTGAGCGGAGACGCGCGAGTAGGTCAGCGGCGGGTCCATTTCGCGACTGCAGAGGGCAGCACCGGCGGAGCGCGAGTGGACGTCCCCAGGGTAGTGAACCCTTTGCCGTGGCTGGTCGACCGAGCGGCCCCTGCACTCTCTTTCGTCGACTCGCACCCATCCACCGCCAGCCTGCGCTAGCACGGGGCGAAAACGCGGCTTGATCTGTCGTGTGAGCGTACCGTGCGTGACGCGTGCGGGCCTCCGAAGCAGCGGCTGTGGCCCGGCTCGTTCGCTCGCCGCCGCCGCCGGCTCGCCCGCTGGCGCGCCGTCTGGATGAGGCGGGGTAGGGGTGGGGGTAGGGCGGCTGCTGCCATCCGAGCGGCTGGGCGAGCGGCATTGTTTTGATTTGCTATCCATTAGCTGTCACGCGCGCGAGAGGGTTGTTTATCCTTTCGCTTCGCTGCCACTGCACTGCAATGCCTAGTACAAGGCAAATCATCACGCCGGTCTTGGGGACACCTGCCGTGGACCTCCCTAACGGCCTTCTGCCCACCGTCGGCGACGTGCTGGCCTGCGTCATCTACACCCGAGAGGCCAAGAGGACAGAGCCCTGCACGTCCAAGGCTCCTTCCATCAAGTGTGTGGTTCAGGAGGTGTTGGCCAAGACGGAGGGGCTATGGCTGGCTGCCGAGCTGCCCGTCGTGAGCACCAGGAGGTCCGAACAAAAATTGAACGGCTTCCTGGACTCCATGAACTCGCTCCGGGACTACCCAGTGAAGAAAAGGGCCGATGCCTACAACCGCAGGAAGGCGGCCTTCCTTGAGGCTACTCGGCTGCTGTTCGACGTAAGTGCGCGCAAGTGCCCCGACGAGTGCGTATGTGACCCTGCCATCAAAAGCCAAGTCGACGCGCGGCGTCCCTTCCTCCAGGACCAGCGCACGGACCGGCGGTTGAAGATCGGCGAGGTCGCCCCAGCCCTGCGCTTCCGGACGACGCGCCGCGCTTCATCTGCCTCGTCGCCTGGGTCCAGCGGCGCACCCTCCTCGGCTTCCTCACCCAGCCCGGTAAAGCGGCGGAGGCTGCGAAGCGAGCGCGCCGACCAAGACTACGTCGCGCTGGCGCCCCGGACAAGGAGTGTGGAGCCCTCGCGGAACTACGTCCCGCTCCCGAACACGGCCTCCACTGCAGCGCGCTTCAACGTGTCGAGCAGGGCAGCTGCTGCCATCGTGAGCGCGTTTGCAGTAGACCAAGGCCTGGTGACGGCGACAGACAAGAAGATGGTGGTCGACCCGTCGAAAATGCGGCGCCAGCAGGCGAAGGTCATGGAGGAGGCCAACGTCGCCGGACCGCAGCTGTGCGCCACGCCGACAGCGATCTACTTCGATGGCCGCAAGAATGCCACTCAAGTGCGCCAGGACATCCCCGGCGTCTCCAAGACGCGCCACGTCGTGGAGAGACAAAATCACGTGGTGCTGCTTGCCGAGCCCGGCTCGCAGTACGTGGGGCACGTGACACCGGCGGGGCCGCTAGCTGCGGACGAGGCTCGTGCCATCCTGGGTGGACTGCAGCAGCGGGGAGTCTCGACGGACGGACTGCGGGCCGCCGGTTGCGACGGCACGTCGCACAACACCGGGGTCCATGACGGTGTCCTGGCGTGCCTGGAAAGAGAGTTAGGCCGTCCTATGCAGCGAAACGTATGCCTCTTGCACGAGAACGAGCTGCCGCTGAAGAGGATCATAAAAAACGTCGACGGCCCCACAAGCGGGCCTCAAAGCTGGACGGGGCCTATCGGATCGCAGCTGCAGGATGTCGAGTTCAAGGCCGTCCGCAGGTTCAAGCCAATCCAGGGGACCCTACCTGAATACAAGAATAGTATCAGCTGGGAGCAGCGATACCTCTACGATATCACCCTCGCCGTCATCACCGGAGTCCTGCCGGAGGCCCTGGCAGCAGGGAACCCGGGACAGCTGCACCAGGCCCGCTGGGTGACGACGGCAAGCCGCGTGCTCCGCCTCTACGTCGGGTACACTCGGCCACCGGCGCTGCTCGGCCACCTAGCGCGATACATCGTGCAGGTGTACGTGCCATGCTGGTTCGCCATCAAAAGGCAGCCACTGGCCGTTCACGGCCCCCACCACCTACTCCGCCAGATCCAGGCATCGCGGTTCCTGCCGAAGAAAATGAGGGACGCCGTCGACCAGTCTGTGCAAATCAACGGGTTCTGCGCTCACCCGGAGAACCTGCTCCTCTCCATGGTCGTCGACGAGCGCCTCGAAGTCCGCCAGCAGGCCGTCGAGCGCATCCTGGAGGCGCGTGCCAGCGCCAATGAGGAGATCCGTGCCTTCACCGTGCCCGAGATTAACTTCGCCGCCAACACCTACACCGAGTTGGTCTTCTGGGACAGAGTTGCTGTCACGGCGCCGCCAGTTCTGGCCGACCTGGACGACGCGGCCTTGCAAGCCGCCGTCGCTGAGGGCCCCCTCGACGTACCCCCGCTGCCGTGCCACACCCAGGCAGTGGAGCGTTACGTGCACGAGGTGACAACCGCCGCCGAGAAGGTGGTCGGCGAGGAACGCCGTGATGGTCTAATTAGGACAAGACTAATGTCTAGGAAATCTATGCCTAAGTTCACTACAAAGGCAGCTTTCAAAGCACGCCGCTAGGATGAAAACCTAGCCCGGGTGGGTGGGTGGGCGGGACTCGACGTGCAGGCACCTCCTCGTGGTGATTCCTGGGTAGGCAGGTAGTAGAAACACTTGCTGAGCTAAGACCTGCACACTAATACAGCTTTTACGAGGCGTTTGCATTTTTAGCGGTTTTTGAGGGATTGGCGCGCACCCGTACCCCTCTTCCCCTGCGCGACCCAGCCCCGGGCCGGGGGCCGGGCCGCGTACTACCTACCCGTACACAACTTTTCACAACCTTTGGTTACCAACCAGACCACCTAGGCTGTCGAAAACCACGCAAAACGCTGAAAAAACACAAAAACTCGTAACATTTTGACCAAAATAACACAGAGATTGCGGTCTACGGCGCACATATGGGGCGCCTGTACGCCTGGTCACACTGAAAACATTGTATTTAGTGTTGGTGATGGCCATCCGACCAAGAAACGCCCTCCCCGACCGCTCAAAATTCAACGCGGGGCCCAAAAACATCATAAAGTATGAAAACTCCGCTTTTTCACATAATACGTCCGGTAGGGAGGGTCATGAAGGAGTCGTCCTATCGCAAAACCGAGGTCATTTCTGGATTCAGCATTAAAAAACGAAACTTTTGAGTGCTATCCAAAAGTTGAAATCGAAAAGTCGTGTAGTACGACGCACCCTAGTGATCACAGCAGTCGACCGCAATTTGAGGGAGACAGGATCATTAGCGGTGAGTTTCAAATCCCTCTCTCAGCCGGCATTCTTCACGTTTCCTGTTGCGTTGGCCGGAGTACGCTGGTTTTTTGCAAGGTCGCAACCACCACCCTGGGCGAGCTAGGCGTGTTGAATTGGATGAGAATGTTTTGGCTGCGTTCGAGGTGTCTCCGTCAACCAGCACGAGGCGCGTGGCTGAAGAGCTCGGAACATCTCCCGCGACTGTGTGGAGAGTGCTGCACTCTAACGGGCTGCATCCGTTTCATCTTCAGAAGGTCCAAAAACTGAAACCTGAAGATTTCCCTCTGCGCACTGACTTTTGTGAATGGCTTCTTAATCGCCATCGGGAAGACAATCAGTTTGTTGTGCTGTACTCGGATCAAGCGTCCTTTACAGAAGAGGGAGTTTTTAACATGCACAACAATCACGAGTGGGCGGAAGAAAATCCTCATTCCGTTTACGAGCACGGGCGACAAGACAGGTTCGCAGTGAACGTTTGGGCTGGTATTGTGGGACAGCACCTGATCGGTCCGTACATCCTTCCGCCACGCCTAAACGGATGGTCCTACCTTGTCTTCCTGCGTGATGTGCTTCCAGAACTCCTCGACGATGTACCACTTGCTGTGAGGCAAACCATGTGGCTGCAACACGACGGGGCCCCCGCTCATTATGCCAGGGTTGTCCGGGACCACTTGGACCTCCGATTCCCAGAGAAGTGGATAGGGCGTGGCAAAGCAAGGCCGTGGCCACCGCGGTCCCCCGACCTGAATCCGCTGGACTTCTTCCTGTGGGGCTATCTGAAGGACAAAGTGTACGCGACACCAGTAGCCTCACAGGAAGACCTGGTGGCAAGAATTGCAGTGGCTGCGGGAAATGTGCGGGATGATGTTGAGGTTCTTCTCGAGGTACAGAGAGACATGTTAGAAAGGTGCAGGGCTTGCCTCCAGGTACGGGGAAACAATTTCCAACAGCTTCTGTAAGCTGGGATGATTTGTTGTTCTTGTTATTTCGTTTTTTTTTTTTGCACAGATTAATAAAAACATACGTTTTGGTTTTCATTCGTTTAACTTTTATTTAATGGTAGGTGGTGTGCAAGAGGGCACGGCACGGTAAGACATTTCTGCGTCTCATAGCGACTGGCAGAGCGTCAGAGAACGGGATCAGTGCAATTGTGCCGCCGTGAGTTAGGCAACCAACACGACTCTGGTGTCGCACGGGTTGCCTGCTGGCGCTTTGCAGGCGCTAATGTAGTGGGGCCCGCAGCGCCCAAACGGGGCGTTTCCGGACATGGGTTCCCTATCTCAAAATATTTACTTTAGCATTCCCTACAACCCCTCCATTTTTTTTAAAATTGACAATGAAACACCCTGTATACATGAAAACCCCAGATGGTTTCAATAGTGAAAATCAAGTATGCCTGCTAAGAAAAGCCTGATACGGGCTGAAACAAGCCCCACTGAGATGGCACAAAAGGCTCACTGAATTTCTAAACAGGAAAGGAGTAAGTCAGCTGAAATCAGACAAATGTGTCTTCAAAAATCAAGACAACGCTCTTTACCTGGCAATCCACGTCGATGACGGCATCATCATAGGCTCAGACCTGGACGCCATTGACAAGCTCCTCAAAAACCTAAAATCAGAATTTGAAATTAAAATTGAGCAGAATCCAAAATCCTATCTAGGTATGGAAATAAACAAGACTGAAAGAGGAATCATCCTCACACAATCAAACTACACCAAAAAGGTTCCTGAAAAGTATAACATGACAGAAAGCAATCCAGCTTCAACCCCAATAGAACCCTCAGGAATAATATCCCCTGATGAAAGAACCAACCCAAAATATCCATACAGAGAAGTTCTAGGTAGCCTACAGTATCTTGCCTGCAAAACCAGGCCAGACATTGCCTTTGCAGTAAATCATGCCAGCAGATACGTAGAAAACCCAACAGTTCAGAACATAAACAATGCAAAGCGCATTCTAAGATACCTAAATGGGTCTATAAATACAGGCATCTGTTACTCCTTGAATGAAGGTAAAGAAATCACTCTTGATGTGTACAGTGATGCAGACTATGCAGGATCCGGCCGAGAAGGAAAACTAAAAAGCACATCAGGCCAAGTGTTCATACTGGCAAATGGTCCGATATCCTGGAACAGTCACAAGCAAAGTATAATTGCCACTTCCACAATAGAAGCAGAGTTCATAGCCGCATCAACCTGCACAAAAGAGATAAAATACCTTAAAACATTCATGTCAGAACTAACAGGAAAAGCACCCCAAACCACTTTGTATGTGGATAACACAAGCTCCATAAAGCTGATCAAACCAGGCCAGATGAACAATCGCAGAGGCAAACACATTGACGTACGTTACTTTTTCATATGCGAAGCTTATGACGAAGGAGCATTCCAACTAAAATACTGCCCATCCGGTGAGCAGTTAGCCGATATCCTAACCAAACCCCTCCAACACGTAAAATTTGAGAAATTCAAAAATCTCTTGTGCAAGACACTGTAAGTCACAAAGTAAAACTCAAGTGCTTCAAACCACTACTAACTTTAGGTTTCGACTTGTTTGTCAACAAGCCAAACCACCAAAACTCCGCCGCAGCCAGTCGAAGCCATAGGCAACAGCATGCCAATTTTAGGGGTGTGTGTTGGATGTAAAAGTTGGTCACACTGCTGCCTATTAGCAGACAGCCCTCGACTGGAAATAGTGGGATAGGGGGGTGCATCTTAGTTTTGAATAAACTCAGTCTACTCCAGATCTTCCAAGTGTCAAGTTCATTTATTGAATCCTTATCACAAATCACCCCGGCCACCACGTGGCAGAACTTATCTTCAACATTGTCATGGTGATTTTTTTCGGATTGGGGGAAGAGATCCGAAGAGCCATTTTCACTGCACTTGATATTGTGACCCTGCATGACTGGCAAGTTGACCTGCTATCTAGGCATGTGGAGAATGAGATGAATTGTCTAATCATTGCACCGAAAAGGGCTCTTATCATCATGTTACGTTGCATGGTCCTGCTTGGAAAAGACTGCTTCATGGTGCTGCCTTACAAAGCGATCGTCACTGGAAAGATGCAGGAATTTAGACGATTGTCAAGAGACTTGCCATGGTTGGCTGTTTGCGAGTATGCTGGTGAAAGGGGTATCATTCCGATCCCCAAGTCCAAATCCACAATGCGTACGCTCTATGTATGCACTCCTGAAAAAGCCAATGGGATGTGGAAGATGCTTTGCGGTGATGGTTCGCGGCGAGAGGAGATCGGAGTCGTAGTGGTAGATGAGTGCCACATGATTAGAGATAATCCGACAGGTGCGGTGATTGAAGAGCTGATAGTCAGTCTACTGCACCGTTCCAGGTCTTCAACGAAGATCGTGGCGCTTTCTGCCGCAATTGGAAACCCTGACGCCGTAGCTGTATTTCTGGGCGGAGGGGATGTAAGTTGCTGTCAGGTTCACAAAGTAGTCACCCGTCCAACGAAATTGAAAGAAGTGGCCATTATATCTGGCGAAGGATTCCCGATTCAGCGAACCAGCGGAGGATCTGTATTCCTTCTGCATGAGGAGGGCATGGAAATGCTTCATGAAGAACAGGATAAGGCTTACTTGCAGTGCCCCTCACTGGTTGGTTTCGATGACCAAGTGTGCGCCAAGCTGGTCTTCGAATCTGTTTGAAACGGAGACGCTGTCATTTTATTTTGTGAAACGAGGAAATCCTGTGTTTCCATGTGCCAAACTCTAACCAGTGCACAGAATTTAATTTCAGTGTAAGTTCCAGGCCCAGTCCATGAATATTCTTCTGAATATGTCTTACATGTTTTATATATCCTGGCAATATATATTTCTTTTTTGGTTCAGTGATGCTGTGCATGAAAGCACCGAGAGTGAGAAAAGACTCTCGGAGGAAATCCAAAGGCAGAGGAGTCTCATCATTGGACATCTTCGCTCCGAGAGCAAAGGCATGGTTGACCGATCCTTGTTGGCGGGCATTGCTGTGGGAATTGCTTACCATTCAGCTGAACTTTACCCCATCGAAAGGCAGGCAATAGAGGATGCATTCCGTCGAAGGATAATCTCCGTCTTGTGCGGTACATCCACTTTAGCTGCCGGTGTGAACCTTCCTGCGAACAGGGTTGTCATAAGATCCCCTCGTGTTGGAAGTAACTTCATCTCTTGCAGTGCCTACCTACAGATGATTGGAAGGGCTGGGCGGAAGCGATGTAGGCAAGAGGAGCCGAGCGAGACTCTTGCTGATTCTTTCATCTTAGTTAGCACAAGTGACGTGGATAGATTTAGAGACCTGATTAGCAAGCTAGTCGAAGATGTGGTTAGCCAACTAGATAAAGTGGTATCCTTTTATCAGAGACGCAGTAAGGAAAGCAAAGACTCTGAAACCTGCACAGGCGTAGCAAGAGCTCTTCTGGGGGCCATGTTGATCGAAGGTGTGCCCATGTCTGTCACAGAACTGCTTAAGGTTTACAAACTTACTCTTCTATATCAAGGCTTATCATCTCTGAAAATTGCAAATGAAGACGTATCTGATATCAAGCATCCCAGTCTGCGACTTTTCATAAATGAGTTCCAGGTATGAAAACTGTCAAATTAACATGACTGTATGTGTCTGCTGTGTAAGATTTTGTGTAGGACTCGCCTTTGCTATTTCGTCTCTAATTCATTTGTGTTGAATTTTTGCGAGTTTTTTGTCTAAATCCCGCCTAAAAACCGACTATTTGTGATGATCATGTGTTTCGCCATATTCAAGGTTGTTCCGCAGCTCATAGATGGCCCTTGAGGCATTGTATTAAGTGTTTAAAATTTGCAAGTTTTTTTTGGCAAAAACTAGCTTAAAGGCGATGGTTTTTGATAAAAATGTGTTTCGCTATCATTTGAGGTTGTTGTCCAGCGCATGAGCAACCTTTACGTAATTGTATGCCATGTTAAATTTTAGCATGTTTTTTCGGCTAAATCACGCCTAAAACTGATAACTTTTGATGAAAATATGTCTTGCTATATGTTGATTTTGTTTCCTAGCTCATGGACGGCATCTTAAGAATTGTATGTCGCCTGCAATTTCTGCGAGTTTTTCGTCTACATCCCGACTAAAAACCGACTATTTATGTTGAAAATGTGTTTCTGCAAATTTTAAGGTTGTTCAGCAGCTTATAGACGGCCTTTAAGAAATTGTATGTCGTGATGAATTTTTGCGAATTTTTTGTCTAAATCCCGCCTAAAAACCGACTATTTGTGATGAAAATATGTCCCACCTTATTTTAAAGTCCTTTTGCAGCTAATGGACGACGTTAAGAAATTGCATGTCATGTTGCATGTCATGTCGGCCCAAAAACCGACTATTTATGATAAAAATATGTTCTACTATAATTTGAAGTTGTTTTGCAGCGCATGGAGGACCTTTAAGGAATTGTATGTCCTGTTAAATTTTTGCAAGTTTTTTCGGCTAAATACGGCATGAAACCGATGATTGTTTGATAAAAATATGTTCCGCTATCTGTTGATGTTATGTCCCAGCTCAGGGGCGGCCTTTAAGGAACTGTATGTCGTAATGAATTTTTGCGAGTTTTTCGTCTAAATTCCGCCCTAAAACCGACTATTTTTTTTTTTAAAAAAAAGGGGTTTCGCCATATTCAAGGTTGTTCTGCAGCTCATAGATGGCCCTTGAGGCATTGTATTCCGTGTTTAAAATTTGCAAGTTTTTTTTAGCTAAAACCGGCTTAAAAGCGACGATTTTTGATGAAAATGTGTTTCGCTATCGTTTGAGGTTGTTTTCCAGCGCATGAGCAACCTTTACGTAATTGTATGCCATGTTAAATTTTTGTTTGTTTTTTCGGCTAAAACACGCCTAAAACTGATAATTTTTGATGAAATATGTCTTGCTATATGTTGATTTTGTTTCCTATCTCATGGACGGCATCTTAAAAATTGTATGTCGTCTTCAATTTCTGCGAGTTTTTCGGCTAAATCTTGTCTAAAAACCGACTATTTATGTTGAAAATGAATTCCTGCAAATTTTAAGGTTGTTCAGCAGCTTATAGACAATCTTAAAGAAATTGTATGTTGTAATGAATTTTTGCAAGTTTTTGTCTAAATCCCGGCTAAAAACCGACTATTTGTGATGAAACTATGTTCCACCTTATTTTAAAGTCCTTTCGCAGCTTATGAACGACTTTTAAGAATATGAATGTCATGTTGAATTTTGGCAAGTTTTTCAGCTAAATACGGCTTGATACCGATGATTGTTTGATGAAAATATGTTGATGTTGTGTCCCAGCGCGGGGACGGCCTTTAAGGAACTGTATGTCGTGATGAATTTTTGCGAGTTTTACGTCTAAATTCCGCACATAAACCGACTATTTTTAAAAAAATGTGTTTCGTTATATATAAGGTTGTTCCGCAGCTCATAGATGGCCCTTGAGGCATTGTATTCCGTGTTTAAAATTTGCAAATTTTTAAAGCTAAAACCGGTCTAAAAGCGATGATTTTTGATGAAAATGTGTTTTCGGCTAAATCCTGTCTATAAACCGACTATTTATGTTGAAAATGAATTCCTTCAAATTTTAAGGTTGTTCAGCAGCTTATAGACAACCTTTAAGAAATTGTATGTTGTATTGAATTTTTGCAAGTTTTTCGTCTAAATCCCTTCTAAAAACCGACTATTTATGATAAAAATATGTTCCACCTTTTTTTAAGGTCCTTTTGCAGCTTATGAACAACTTTAAAGAAATTGCATGTCATGTTGAATTTTGGCTAGTTTTTTAGCTAAATACGGCCCAAAAACCGACTATTTGTGATAAAAAGATGTTCTACTATAATTTAAAGTTGTTTCGCAGCTCATAAACGACCTTTAAGAAATTGAATGTCCTGTAAAATTTTTGCAATTTTTTTCGGCTAAATACGGCTTGAAACCGATGATTGTTTGATGAAAATATGCTCCGCTATCTGTTGATGTTATGTCCCAGCTCAGGGGCGGCCTTTAAGGAACTGTATGTCGTAATGAATTTTTGCGAGTTTTTCGTCTAAATTCCGCCCTAAAACCCAATATTTTTTTTAAAAAAATGTGTTTCGCCATATTCAAGGTTGTTCCGCAGCTCATAGATGGCCCTTGAGGCATTGTATTCCGTGTTTAAAATTTGCAAGTAATATGCATGTCATGTTAAACTTTGGCAAGTTTTTCAGCTAAATCCGGCCCAAAAACCGACTATTTGTGATAAAAAGATGTTCTACTATAATTTGAAGTTGTTTCGCAGCGCATGAACGACCTTTAGGGAATTGTATGTCCTGTTAAATTTTTGCAAGTTTTTTCGGCTAAATACGGCTTGATACCGATGATTGTTTGATAGAAATATGTTCCGCTATCTGTTGATGTTGTGTCCTAGCTCAGGGGCGGCCTTTAAAGAACTGTATGTCGTGATGAAATTTTGCATGTTTTTTCGGCTAAAACACTCCTAAAACTGATAATTTTTATTGAAAATATGTCATGCTATATGTTGATTTTGTTTCCTCTCGCATGGACGGCATCTTAAAAATTGTATGTCGTCTGCAAATTCTGCGAGTTTTTCGGCTAAATCCTAACTAAAAACCGACTATTTATGTTGAAAATGTGTTCCTGCAAATTTTAAGGTTGTTCAGCAGCTTATAGATAGCCTTTAAAAAATTGTATGTTGTAATGAATTTTTGCGAGTTTTTTTTATCTAAATCCCGCCTAAAAACCGACTATTTGTGATGAAAATATGTTCCACCTTATTTTAAAGTCCTTTCGCAGCTTTTGAACAACTTTTAAGAAATTGCATGTCATGTTAAATTTTGGCAAGTTTTTCAGCTAAATCCGGCCCAAACACCGACTATTTGTGATAAAAAGATGTTCTAGAATAACTTTAAGTTGTTTCGCAGCGCATGAACGCCCTTTAAGGAATTGTTTGTCCTGTTGAATTTTTGCAAGTTTTTTCGGCTAAATACGGCTTGAAACCGATGATTGTTTGATGAAAATATGTTCCGCTATCTGTTGATGTTATGTCCCAGCTCAGGGGCGGCCTTTAAGAAACTGTATGTCGTAATGAATTTTTGCGAGTTTTTCGTCTAAATTCCGCCCTAAAATCCAATATTTTTTTTAAAAAAATGTGTTTTGCCATATTCAAGGTTGTTCCGCAGCTCATAGATGGCCCTTGAGGAATTGTATTCTGTGATTAATATTTGCAAGTTTTTTTTGGCTAAAACCGGCTTAAAAGCGATGATTTTTGATGAAAATGTGTTTTGCTATCATTTGAGGTTGTTGTCCAGCTCATGTGCGGGCTTCACGTAATTGTATGTCAAGTTGAATTTTTGCATGTTTTTCGGCTAAAACACGCCTAAAACTGATAATTTTTGATGAAAATATGTCTTGCTATATGTTGATTTTGTTTCCTTTCTCATGGACGGCATCTTAAGAATTGTATGTCGTCTGCAATTTCTGCGAGTTTTTCGGCTAAATCCTGTCTAAAAACCGACTATTTTTGTTGAAAATGTGTTCCTGCAAATTTTAAGGTTGTTCCGCAGCATATAGACAGCCTTTAAGAAATTGAATGTTGTAATGAATTTTTGAGAGTTTTTTTGTCTAAATCCCGCCTTAAAACCGACTATTTGTGATGAAAATATGTTACACCTTATTTTAAAGTCCTTTCGCAGCTTATGAACGACTTTTAAGAAATTGCATGTCATGTTGTATTTTGGCAAGTTTTTCAGCTAAATCCGGCCAAACACCGACTATTTGTGATAACAAGATGTTCTACTATAATTTGAAGTTGTTTCGCAGCTCATAATCGACCTTTAAAAAATTAAATGTCCTGTTAAATTTTTGCAAGTTTTTTCGGCTAAATACGGCTTGAAACCGATGATTGTTTGATGAAAATATGTTCCGGTATCTGTTGATGTTGTGTCCCAGCTCAGGGGCGGCCTTTAAGGAACTGTATGTCGTGATGAATTTTTGCGAGTTTTTCGTCCAAATTCCGCACTTAAACCGACTATTTAAAAAAAAGTGTTTTGTTATATATAAGGTTGTTCCGCAGCTCATAGATGGCCCTTGAGGCATTGTATTCCGTGTTTAAAAATTTGCAAGTTTTTTTGGCTAAAACCGGTCTAAAAGCGATGATTTTTGATGAAAATGTGTTTCGCTATCGTTTCCCACACGGAAAATAGATATCTATAGACCAAAATAGACCATCTAATATACATCTATACTGTCTTTAGACGTCTATAGATGACATTAGATGATCTATAGACTGTCTTTTCACTGTCTACTTCGTCTACGTCTACGGGTAGCCTTATAGACAATCTATAGACCGTCTTGTTGCCATCTACTTCGTCTGCGTCTACAGGTAGCCTCCTATAGACAATCTATAGACCGTCTTGTTGCCATCTACTTCGTCTACGTCGACGGGTAGCCATCAACAGACAATCTGTAGACCGTCTTGTTGCCATCTACTTCGTCTACGTCGACGGGTAGCCATCAACAGACAATCTGTAGACCGTCGTGTTGCCATCTACATCGTCTACGTCTACAGTTAACCTTCCATAGACAATCTGTAGACCGTCATGTTGCCATCCACATCGTCTACCTCGACGGGTAGCCTTCAATAGACAATCTGTAGACCGTCGTGTTACCATATACATCGTCTACGTCTTCAGTTAGCCTTCCATAGACTATCTGTAGACCGTCATGTTGCCATCTACATCGTCTACGTCCACAGCTAGCCTTCCATAGACAATCTGTGGCCTGCATGTTGCCATCTACATCGTCTACGTCTACAGCTAGCCTTCCATAGACAATCTGTAGACCGTCATGTTGCCTTCTACATCGTCTACGTCTACAGGTAGCCTTCCATAGACAATCTATTGTCCGTCATGTTGCCATCTACTTCGTCTATGTCGACAGGTAGCCTTCCATAGACAATCTATGGACTTCTTTTTGACATCTATCCCGCCTTCGTCATTAGCGATCCTGGCACCTCACGCGGAGGGGTGCACGAAAGGCGTGCGGAGCTGGAAATGGAATCTAGCGTGCAGAGCCGTCAAAGGTCGTCAACTGGTGCTGGATAAATGCACGTTTGAAAATATGCAAACAGGACGTGTACTCGACGGTCTCCATAAAGACATCTATGCATAGACCGCACATAGACATATTAGGACCGTCCACGTTTCGCCTTTGATATTCAAAGCCAGCGGTAGATTACTATAGCTTACAGACGTATTTAGACCTAGTATAGACCATGAATAGACTAAGCTCCGAAGGTGTAGCGTAATGGGGCCGTTCCCCCTCATGCGGCATCGTAGCTCAGTTGGTTAAGGCGCTTTCCGCGTGCGGCAGCCCGGGTCCGGGGTTCGACTCTTGCCAGTGGTCAGAGTTTAACAGGCGGGTGAGTCCGGCAAAGCGATACCTCCTATCCATAAACGCTCATTTGCCTTCAACACCCTTCAAAACCGCTCAGCTTGGAACGTGCGTGGTCAAATCCGCTCAACAGGGAGGGCCCCTGGTCAAATCCGCTCAATAGGGAAGGCCCCTGATCAAATCCGCTCATCTGCACCCGCGGGCCATCAAAACCGCTCACCTGTCAGGGCTGCCCTTCTAACTCGCTCAAGTGCGGACGCCCTGTTTCCTCAGAAGACGTAAGGGAAGTTTAACAGCCCAGGACAACTCGAGTGAAAGTTTTTCGGATGGGCACTGAGTCAGCATAGGTTCTCTTATGTGTTATCTCCTAGTGCACGTGAGTATGTTTGAGATTGGTAGTTGTTTAATCGAGCTACGAGCGGAAATGCTGGAGGCGAGTCTGCGGACGCCTGTCCGAATCAATCTTGCGCCTTTTAAATGCTTTGCTATTGGCGAAATATTTTTGTTAAAACCTGTCTTCTTTCTTTTTTAAAATGTATGTAAAACTCCAAATTTAGGATGCACATATATTGCCGTGGTTTAGCTTGGAAACTCTTATAGGGGTGACATTATTTGTGTAGTTTGCCATTCGTTTCTTCTGGCTAGATCCTGTTTTGTATTATGGGATAAGAAGTGATGAGCAGGAGGTGAAGGTTTGCTCGGGATTTTAATGTGTTTTTTTAAACCCTGTTCTCGTTTTGGCTTGAATTTAAAAGAACTTCATTCCTCTCCGAACAGAACCTCAGGCGGTGAGTACTTTCCTATTATTATTGACACTACTTTCCGGTTACTCCTTTCCTTGTGAAGATGCGTTGATTGAATTGTTATGTTACAGGGATGGACCACCAGGTCATGGTATGCAAGACACTCTCCTCTACCTGACAGTAATGCTTGCTGTAGTTTGACAGTTTTTAATTCCGACAACCCCTTTTGCATTACTGTTAAAAAAAATGGTTAAAAGTTATGTATGCAAGTACTGCAGTCAATATTCATACTACCTGGACCAAACAAGTGGCAATATTTAGGTGCTGTAAACCAATCTAATTCAGTTTGGTATGGGGCTAACGCACTCTTCCCTTAGTTATTAGATAAAAAGCATATGGTAAAATCACGCCTGTCCGTTAACTGTATGCCCCATGTTAATATTTTTTCCAACCAGTTTTGAGATTTACAAATTATAATCTTTTATGATCTTTGCGGGTTAATGAATTTGAAAGCACAAGCTACTTGTTGGTATGGAGTTACATCAGAAACTAGAGCATACCACTCTCTCAGATATTGATATTATCATTCAAGGACGTGGTATGCTTGCCCCTAACATAGCCGCACACCTTTTTCCCCCCTGAGAAATTTTTTTTTAATCTGAAGACAAATTTCAAGCCACATTCAGTCTATGAATTTAATGTTTTAGAAATAGCATAGTCAACTATTGTGTGCATGAGTTGCAGGGTCATCTCTTATTGCAGTACGATTCAGTTTGACGATCAGCGTTCACACTCATTTGATCTACTTCTGGCTTGATATTGTAATCTACCCATAGCTGTGGAGTTAATGTTTTGTTCTGTGATGTGCAATTGTCCAGCTCACCAATTCAAATAAAAATAAAGAAATAATTGACACACATTTATTCTTCTTTGATACACAGGAACAAAAACCACAAAGTGATCTTCATATCGCAGAGAAGTTTGCCAGTAAGAATACTTTTTAAGTAAACAAAGGTTTTTTATTTCACATAACATGCATATCCTGTAACATTTAAAAGTTAGAAGTTGTTCTTACAGAAAATATAAAACATGTAATTGTACAAATTAAGGAATTAACGTTAAAATTTAGTATCACATGGGTGACTTATCAAAAAGACTAGAAGTAAAGCCTTTCAAAGTTAACAGTTTTCAAACACTAAAAATACACAACCATAAAAGAAAACAAAAAAAATTAGAGCTAGGTACTCACTACCAATACTCAATTTACATAAAAGAACGAAATAAAAACTAAAAACATCCCTTTCCTGGGATTTACAGGATTTCCACCTACCCTACCAAATCATTGTCTTCAAGTTCACTGCTGTTTCCTTCACGATGAGAATCTTGCTGTTCCACATCTTCTGCGAGAAGCTCCTCATCAGAGTCATACTCTACATCCGTGATTTCCTCTTCTGCCACAGGATACATTCCAGCCAAGACATTTCTGAGAAACGCTTGCTTTAGGACAGGCACGTGATTTTTGTCAAGAAGCTGCGTGAGACCCTTGATAGTGGAATCTAAAAGTGGAATGTGAGACTCATAAGCCAGGGGAGGCTGAAAAGTTTTCAGATTCACTGGTCGACCTGGTTTGTTTGGACTCAATGTAACAAAGTTATCTGCTTCAAAGTCATACTTCACTCTCACCAGATTTCCTTCACGACCATCAATTTCAATCCATTTCACCTTCTTCCACATAATTGGCTCACGCCTTAGGTCATGTTTCCAATTTTGCATTTCCACCAAGGTTTTGAAACTGAAGATGCTCTTTTGGTTAAGAATGTTTACTCTATACATGGGCAACTCCACCTTGGCATTTTTTATGTGCTCCACCCAAGTGTCAAAATCATAAATGTCTTCTTTGTCTGTTTTCTTTTCAATGCGAGCATGGATAGAGTCACACTCCATCTGAGTGTGTCCCGTCTCCAGGAATCTGTGTGTGATCTTGATGTCATATTTAACTGCTGCATACTCATACATAGAAAAAAGAAAACGATTTTTGTTCTGACCATAACAATTGTCAGACCAAAACCTAATATCAGTGTACCCTTGACTTACAAGATGCTTCATTTGAGCTAGGAGTGAACTTGAAATTTCACTGGATCCTTTTTTGCCTATGCCTTCATGCCATAGATAGCAGTCACCCATTCTTTCTGTCATGCTAAAGACAGTGAAGTTGTAAACATTCAACTTACTTGTGTAATAGAAAGCACTGTCTTCTGACTTTGGAACACTCAACTGCTTTTGAAGGTCAAATGAACATACAACTATACTTTTGTCTTTCAAGCTCTCTGCCACATCTTTATCTTTCAGGGCTCTTGCTTTCTGTTTTTTTCTTATGTGAGCAGCATAAACATCCTTTCTATCTTCTCTAAATTGGCGGGTGTTTTGCTTGCTTTTAATCATCAGGCACAAGCTGCATTGGTCCTTCTTTGGTTTAAAGAAACCAATATTGAAGTTGGTATTTAAAATGTCTTTATACTGCCGGTTACTGGCTATGCTTGACTTTGGAAGTTTTTTTTCATTGGCCCATTTTTGGTACATCCTTGCCATTTTGGCAACACTTAGTCCTTTCTCTTAATATTCTCGTTGAGTTCTCTTTCTGCAATAGTGTGAGGGCACCCGAGGGAAGAGATTAACATGCTCTTCCACAGAAGCAATTTTAGCTTCGGTCAACTGAGTTGCAGTAAACTTCTTGCCTCCTCTCTTATCTGGGGATATTGTATTTCCCTTGTCTGGATTTACATGTTTGTAAGCGGATTCAATCCAACTGTCACAAATTCCTAGAGTGCGCATAAACATTTGTTTACACACTTTGACCTGTTCACCATCAACAGAGAAATGATAAGAGCGAGAAACTGAACGCTTCAATACCTGCTCTGCATGTCTGGGTTTTGTTGGGGTGACAGTTGAGTTCAATCTTATATACTCCCACTGTCTTACGTGAACACCAATCTGCCAAAATGTTTTATGCATTTGCAGTCTCTTTTCTTCTGACAGGCGGTGCCTACAATCCATGGAACAAGCACATGGGCCTCTCATCTTGGCCCCATCATGAGACTTCCCCTTTGCAGTAACATATGCTTGGCCAGAATTTTTAAGTGTCTTCCTTACGTTCTTAATCCATGTAGTTTCATTTCTAGAACGTTTCCGCTTCGGACTGCCTGAGGAACCTGATCTTCTACGTTTGCCACTGTTTGGTGGTGTGATCCTTGGAGTAACAGGTGAAGCGCCAGAATCGAGTGCAGGTATTTCAACAGACTCAGTATACAATACAGTTCCTAGAAAATGATACAGGATTTAAAAAAAAACTGAACTTGTTGTGTTCATGCATGATGTTACTACAAATGATACAAAAGTAATAACGTACCTCGCTGTGATAACTCATGAGGTGATGAGCTCTCATTAAAAACGGATAGGACCTGATTTTCTGTTAAAAAAAAAATATCATGAGTTTGAAAAAGGATTCTGGATAAAAACCATGCATAATGCAAAAACTGTAATTACCATTCAAAGTTAAAGGTGAGGAGGGGCAGTTAAAAAGATCAACATCCAATGGAATAATTAGATTATTTGTGCCACTACCTGGTCAGATTTGATAAAGAAGAAAAGTTGTGTACATTAGATGAAGTCCACACTACACAGCGACATTCCATTTGCTCAATACTCACTTTCACACTCGAAAAGGACCCGCCTTACTCCAGAGCTGGACTGCGAGGCTACCATAACATCCTCTTTTCCACCAACTATATCATCAATATCTGAAAAGTAAAACACAAAAGTCATATACATTTTTCATTTAATCTAAAGAAAAGTTATGTATCCAAGCATGTACTACAGATATTGAAGTTTCATGTTAATGACAGTGATAAGTGGTATGAAAAAAAATTACCATTGTCTGGCAAGACATCAGCCAGAGGAGAGGAGAGACCCACAGTCATGGATGCCCAGTCCAAAGCCGAACCAGAAGCCTTGGGAGCGTCAACCTCTTGCACATTGATATCTTGCTCACCTGGAATTTAAAAAAAATTTCTGATAAACAATCTGAAGAATACTTATGTACTCCAAGCATGCACTACAGATACTAAAGTTTCATGTTAATGACATTAATAAGTGGAATGAAAAAAATATTACCATTATCTGGTAAAACACCAGCTTCAGAGGCGGGGTCCACAGTCATGGATGCGCAGTCCAAAGCCGAACCAGAAGCCTTGGGAGCGTCAACCTCTTGCACATTGATATCTTGCTCACCTGGAATTTAAAAAAATTTCTGATAAACAATCTGAAGAATACTTATGTACTCCAAGCATGCACTACAGATACTAAAGTTTCATGTTAATGACAATCAGAAATTTGAAATGCAAGCTGCATGTTGGTGTCTCTTTGTTCATTCAGTGTTAGGCAAATCAACATTCGTTTTAAAATACATCAGAAATAAAAATTTACGTAGAAAAAATATGAGGTAGAAAAGTCAGTTTCCATACCTAAAGTGTCCTTGAACTTATCGAAAGCCTCCGCATTAATCAATGAAGGACCCGGGCTTTCTGGTGGAAGAGGAGGCACATCGTCATCCTCGTGTGCATCTGTAAAAAAATAAATATAAATTTATAAAAGAACATCACACAGTCTCTATGACTGCCACATAAACTTCACATCAGGACAACCTGTCCCTTGAAATGTACTTGACAGCACAGAGTGTATGCTATATTATCAATGAATGGTAGTGGCACTACTGAGATGAAACTAGCTAATATGCCAAAGCCAAATACACATAGGAGGGGGGTTAAAGTTTGCTTTCACTCGTGCCGCAAAAACAACTCAAAATGGATTGAAAAACAAAGAGCACATTGGGAAAGTTCTGTGTTACTGAAGTGGCTTTAAAACATCAATCACTGTACACGATAGAATGCCACTAAGGGCTCGACGAGTTTCTAAGAGACATTTTTTTTACTGTAGTTGTCTTCGTCAGTCAATAGAGTTAAAACGTTTGCTGAAAACTCAAAGCTAACCAAATATAAAGGTTAGGCGTTGGCCTACGTCTCGCTCAACGACGCCAGACTCTTATGTGAACTTGTTCCTAGCATTCCTCGACGACAAACGCATGCGAAAGCAACAACTACATACCTTTATTCTTACGACTGAGCGCCAATTGCGCCAAGGCAACGATCCGCCGGCTCCGACTCATTGCGCTAGGCTAGCTCCCTCTCACCGCACGTCGCGGTCGCGTCTCGAGCAGAGCGGTTGTGGCGCACGACTCTAACAGATGAGCGGTTCTGGACGGGAAGGATGTAACCAGGTTTGAGGTTAGTACAAAACTAAGGATCAAAATGAGACAAAACTGTAATTTTTCAGAGAAAAGTAATATTACCTTTCGAATCATTCGGGAGAGCTTCAACAAAAATTGCTAATAATACATTTTCTCACGAAATGGCACTTGAGCGAGTTAGAAGGGCAGCCCTGACAGGTGAGCGGTGTTGATGGCCCGCGGGTGCAGATGAGCGGATTTGATCAGGGGCCTCCCCTATTGAGCGGATTTGACCAGGGGCCCTCCCTGTTGAGCGGCTTTGACCACGCACGTTCCAAGCTGAGCGGTTTTGAAGGGTGTTGAAGGCAAATGAGCGTTTATGGATACGAGGGATCGAAAGTGACTAAGGAGCGACGGAGACTGGTTAAAGGTGTTGGTTCGATACCTTGCTCCCTCAATTTTGGTTTTCTGCTTTGGTCTTACATCTACACCTAGACGTCTAATAGACGTTGCAAAATTCAGACATTAGACGTTGTATAGATGATCGACAGGTAGACCGGAACAGCCTCTACTAGACCCATCATTTTGCTGAGCGGGGTAATAGATGTCGACCGGTAGACGTCTATAGACATCGACCAAAAGACGTCTAATAGACATCTATTTTCTGTGTACAGAACAGATCAACAGATCAATCAAGACGTCTAGTAGATCACTTTACGCCTACGAGTAGACGTCTAATAGACTTATATTAGACGTCTTTTTTCTGTGTGGGTTGAGGTTGTTGTCCAGCGCATGAGCGGCCTTTACGGAATTGTATGCCATGGTAAATGTTTGCATGTTTTTTCGGCTAAAACACGCCTAAAACTGATAATTTTTGATGAAAATATGTCTTGCTATATGTTGATTTTGTTTCCTAGCTCATGGACGGCATCTTAAGAATTG
>CM049605.1:1663196-1712240 GCA_026979955.1 Megalurothrips usitatus
GTGACGAGCTCGGTGACGTTCCCACCCATTGCGGGTCTCTGGGCGGAGCGGGGCCCGCGGCGAGGCGGCGTGTCGATACCCCGCGCACGGCGGAGCGGCAGAGGAAATTATACACCGGAAATTAAATACCGAGCGCTGTGGTGAGGAAATTCGGGGAAGAAGGGCGGCAGAATATTCTATTTCCTAAGGGGAAGAACTGCACGGGAAGAAACCGGAAGAAACCCCGTGGAAGAGAAATCGGAAGAACTGCCAGGGGCAGAAATGCGATGTTCCCTTTAACAAACACCAACATATAAGTCAATTATCGGTGTGAATACCTTGTGCAGTGGATCAGAAATTAACCGGAAATTGCCGGCAAATTCTTGAATACGATGGGTTCTGGAAGGGGCGTCAGACGAAAACATCGCGACACTCTAAATATCTATGGGACAATTTTGTCCAATGAAATGTTACGTTTTTAAACAAAACACGACATTGGGACAATTTTGCAACGTAAAGGTGGGACAAATTGTAACATGCGAGATACAATTTGTCCCATAATTATGGTACAAATTGTATCTCAGTTACGTTTTGTTTAAAAACGAAACATTTTATGGGACAAAATTGTCCTATGACATTTAGTGTGAAGGTGAGCTCGTCGTTGCAAGAGTGTCCCTGCGTAAAACAACCCACGAACGCCCTTACGCCCTTACTTTGGACAGTGCATCGGCTAACACAGGCTCCCATATCGCTGAACGTTGAATCTCCGCTGCTAATTTCTTAGTCTGGGAAGGAAACGGAGGCAGTGGGTGAGTACATAATTCAAAGAAAACGCTGCAACTCCAGCGTTTTTCGAGATATCGGCGTATTTTGTGCGGGAATGAAACCGTTGTCGTTTCTATGCGCTCTTGTCTCGTACGCCGATACGTCGGAAACCGCTGGAGTTTTTCTTGAAATTTGAGTTCCTTAGGACACTACTTAGGCCATATGAAGACAAGGAAATTGTTAAGAACTTTTTTTAAAATCATCATAAAAATAGATTTTTTTTTGAAATTTTGCCTCCCGTTTTTTTTTCATTTATGATTTAGATTTCACTTACATTTATAAATGCGTTGATTCCGAAGAAATGTTTTCGAAAAAGAGTTATTTTAGTTAGTTTAAAATAAACTTTGGAGCGCTTTGGAGCCTGAACGGTAAGCCGTATCGACTTCCGTTTCTCCAATTTAGATTGGACTTAACTTGATCTAAAGTGTTGCTTTGGTACTCGACGAGACATTGCCTATTACAAAATTGCCCGCAATAACCCAAAGCCTCGATTATGGCTATGCACACGATTCCTAGGAGGGCCAGAATTTGAATTTTCACAAAACTGCATGTTTTGTTGAACGCAACTTCAAACTTGATTTCCAAAGTCGCGTTTTTCTTGCGCCGCTTGTGTCTGGAATGCCTCGCAGTAGAGCCGGTTCTCCCGCTCCCTGCGCACCTCGGCGCAGCGCCAGTCGACGACGGCGCAAAGGAGCAGCAGGCTGGCGGCTTCGACGGCGCCCGTGATGAGGGAGGCTAGCATCGTCCAGGTCCAGGCGCGCTCGTGCACCGCGATGGTCAGGCCCTCGCCCAGCGTCCAGGAGCTGTCCAGCGCGCCCTTCAACACGATGACGAGCGTGGAGGGCGCGAACATGCGCCTCGCCTGCAGGAACAGGTCGTGCAGGATGTGCTGCCGCTCCCGGACGCCCTGCCAGCAGCCGTGGCCTGCGGCCAGTCCGCCCACGCTCGCACTGCAATGATCCCAGTCCCACCACGAAAAAAGTTTAAAATGTTGGGCTTGCTTAAAGTCAAAATTTATAATGTGCTCATCATCCAATTCACGATTTTATTTTTTTTGCAGTTTTTCCGACCACGTTAAGGGGTCGCGCAACACGTCTAAAAGGGCCTTAATATAGGCGTCCAAATCAATGTGTCCAAAAACTTTTGCAAATATTTCCTACAAGAAATTGGGCCAAAGTACAGGCCCAAAAGGAAAGGCCGAAAATGTTGAGATAAACGCTGTATCTTTTACGGCTTGTTCGTGGCGCATGGCCCACTAAACTTGTGAATTGGCTGCGTAAGCTCCTCCCCTCGATATCCCACCTAATGTCTGCCACGAGTGCTCCTAGAAGGGTGGCGGAGCAGACGAGTAGCACAAACTCAAGCCACAGCCGGCCCTGAACTATGAATTGCACGACGATCGGGACCAAAGATTTTATTGGCACGGAGCTGGCTTGGTCGGCAAAGTAGCAGCCCAGGGCGAAAGCGAAGGCCAGAGCTAGGCTGGTGCTGGCCAAGGTTGCGCCAAGGACTCGTCGCCATCCTGTGCCCAGACAGTAAAAGATCCGAAGAGTTGGGTCTGGGAATCTCTGCTGACCCCAGTTGATGACGAATTGTGGGCATATATACGAACCGCTGTAAGAAGTTTGTCACATTAATACAGATCTAGAGTTCAAAATCAATTGCGGGTCAGAAATCAGTTGTAGGTCACTTCCTGTAGAAGCCGTGTTCAACGGTGGTTAGAACGCACTCTCGAAGTATTGTCGTGTTTGGTGGGATTGGGCAATTTTCTACAAATTTCTCTAAATTTTTGTGTAAATTACACCCGTAATTGAATTACAATTTTGACCACTTTCTCAAACCCCCAGAACTTCGGCACAAACCTGCATTTATGAGTCAAATTTTTATTACGAGCCCTTTAGCACCCACTGTGCACATATCGGTCGCCCATTAGTAATTTCTGTTGTTATTATAAGAACTACGGGAATGGTGACCCACAATTCATTACAAACCTCAATTGTAGACCATGTACCTAAGCGTAAATGGCAGCTGGAAGACGCCTCCCGAAGGCTAGATTTGGGTACACGAAGTTTCTTTCAGGGCGAAATCTTCGTTTTTTTCCTAAAAGTGACCCACAATTGATATTCTACTCCACCAGGGTTCCAACTGCCAACAGGCGCTCTATTCGTGTTGAAAACTCTTTGCAATGCCTATTGCCTGTCTCTGCAGAGACATTGCAATACCTTTTTTAATCGCAGTCGTGTAGTGTAGTAAAAAGTGTTGCAGCCTTAACTTCCATTACCTTGCGGGAATTGCGAAACTGGATAATTGCAAAATTTAGTGTTACTTGTATTGGAAAGTCAGAAACGGTGTGAGTCATGTTTTTTACAAAAATACGACTCACAGTGCCGCTGACAAATTACGTGTCAGTTTTTATTTTCATGTGGTTCAAATTTAAAACCTGTGACAAACCGTGCACAGACGAGACAGGCCGACACAACTTTTGAGCCAGTGCGCTACCCGGCTTTCAGAGTTCCATAACTTATAACATTTCAGTTATAACCGTCGAACTGCGTTATAACATTTGAATGTTATAGCCACTTTAATTTAGCGACAATCGCAATCCCAGTAGGCGCTGTGGTGAGGAAATTCGGGGAAGAAGGGCGGCAGAATATTCTATTTCCTAAGGGGAAGAACTGCACGGGAAGAAACCGGGGAAGACGGCCGGGAAGAAACCTCGGGGAAGAGAAATCGGAAGAACTGCCAGGGGCAGAAATGCGATGTTCCCTTTAACAAACACCAACATATAAGTCAATTATCGGTGTGAATACCTTCAAGGATAGGTAAAATATGCACCGCTTGTTTTCTCTGGATTTAATACTGGTAATAGACTTCAAACGCGACGCGCGGCCTCCTCCAGGTATCTAAAAAATTCGACTGCGGAGTATTGAGGGGGGAGGGGGAATAGATGTGGCAGTATATAATCCAGCACTGTAAGCGACAATTTGCTCATCAGTTTCAGGTACGACAATTACTGTGGGAAATCGAGCACCAAGACGGGCGCTACGGCGTTTTCGGCCTCTTTGTGTTGGGCATGGACACTGCCAAGGTGGTAAGGGTTCAAGTGTCGTGAAGGATGCAAGACCACCTATTTATCAGACCTTAGTATTCTATCTGCAGCATATCTCGGCGGTATGGATGGAAACGACTTATGCTTCGACTTTTCAGATACTGGGCGCGACCGCAACGTACGTCGCGGTTCTCTTCCAATTCAATGCCTTCAGTCCGTTTAAGGACTACTGAATCCCGACCGTTCACTTGCACACTTTGTTAAGGCAGGTTATGGGCCGTTAATAGAAATTATGCCCGGTGAGTAACAGTGGCAGAAATAAAAAAAACGTCACTTTCTGCCCCGTCCTCTCTTGCGGTAAACGAGAATGTGGACTAACACAATACCAAGGCGTTGATAACTCTCAAGTTCCGGTGACCAGTGATTACGAGGGATTACTGGAAACATTCCTCACCATTACGAATGCCAGTTATTGCCGACTAACACATGTGACTGATGACCGATTGGCTGAGCGACAGCGAATCCCTGAACCGACTGGGTCAAAAATGTTCCGTCTATCTGTGTGTCCGCGCGAGTTCTCGAGAACGGTGAGGCGTAGAAGTTTCAAATTTGGTTGGACCGCATCCTTCTTGCATCATACCGGAGTCAACCTCACCTCAGGGGCACCGCAGCTCATGCGGTTTCTTAGATGATTTTCGCGAGTGGTCTAAAATTTAAAATCCGACGGTTGGGCGGGGTTAGTATGCGCCATGCGCCTGTCGTGGAGGGGTTACGCTCGATTAGGCTAGGTTATTTGAGGCTTGGGTAGGTTAGGACTGGTTGAGCGGCATTGATAACGAAAAAATAATGTAAGATACGTTCGGCCGCCGGAACACGATCGTAAGAAACATCGTACGGAAAGAGCGACGCCCGCAGGGCGTCCTACTGACTGATTGAACCCGCAGGGTCCTACTCGTCAAGGGACAGCCGCCGCCGGCAGGCCAAGGTAGGCGTGCGCCAGGCGTGGAGTGGCGGAACAGTGATTCGCTATGAGCGAAGCCTGTTACGCCACGACGCGGTCTGGCGTACGCCTACCTTGTTACTGTTCGATTACGACCGATTACCACCTTAAATTCGACCAATAAGTGTAGGTTACCAGTTAAGGCGTTTATTACGACGTGATTACCAACCACAAGCCGACAGAAAAATGTGAAAGCCTTACCCTACCAAATGGTCGTGACACATCATCAGCGAGAGGTAAGAACCTGGGTCCTCCCGAGGCCCGAGGCTTTAATTGCGTCGACTGCGACGACCGCGGGGGCCCAGGCCCTGGGCGGTATCACTATTTTGATACCGCGGTACGGTATAAAAGTTATTCGCGGTATCGGCGATATATCGGTGCGGTAGAATACCGCCGATATCGCGATACCGGCCCCCAAAAAAACACCGTGATTTCGTGCAGCGCTGAAATTAAAAACTTTTGCAAAAAAAAATAACCGAAACGACTTATTGGTGACGTGATTGCTAGGATTTCTTCACATGAAGGCGCAGCGCACTGCAGAAAGAGACCTTACCAGCTTCATTTCGGTATCACGATATTTCGGTTTCGCGGTATTTCGGTATCGCGCCGGTATTATACCGGTTCGGTATATCGATATTTTAAAATTTTAATATCGTCAGCGCGGTAAAAAAAATTCCAGCGCCTAAACCGCAGAGTGGTCCTCGGGGGCCAGGATTTCCAATGTTAAAAGCAGGTTAACGATTTTATGCACGGAAAAATAAGAAAGTATTCGGTTCGAACCGGGGTCTATCTGTCCGGCGATTGGACGCTTTACACGGCGCGGCTACACCGACATTGTAGGGAAATGTCGTGCCATAATGACTGTCACAAGCTGCGGCGCCGGCCTGCGGGCCACGGGACGCCGAACTGGGAAGCGGAGGCAACAATAACAGAAGATTAAAATTGATTGAAACGAGATTTAAACGCGATACAACTAACCTTGGTAATGCATTGATGCAGATCACAAATTTGCAACTTTTTAGGAGTCATGAACCTTCTGATATTCTAACTGACGACACCGCATTTGGTTTTCACAAGCCAATGACGGCAGCATGGCCGCGGCCAGCCGCGGCGCGCGGGGCCCGCTAACTTGCCAACAATGGTTTCAGAAGGGAATGCAGAGGGGAGAAGTCGATGCGTTTTGTGGACGAAATATTATGATTTGAACACTTGTACCTGATGTAATGATACGGTGGCATGTGAAATAAATATTTTTTTGATAGTTTTTAGTTCATACAGATACATTGATGGTAATGTAGATACGAAGAAGCAAAAAATATGCAGAGGGGAGGGATGTAGAAGCTAGAGAGGCTTGAGAGTGGGAACCCCTTTTAATTTAAACTTTGAATTTTTGGATCTGAGCTAATAGGATTTTTTGAATGTAAGTTTGTAATTTATTTGCTGAAAATATATTATTTTAAAAATTATGCAATAGATATGAACGGTGAATGAAAAACAAAATAAAAACCTAGGGATAGTTAGAATGGGAAGCGAACTCATCGGCTATGAGTTGCAACAATGGTTGGGAGGAGGAGAGAAGAAGCGCGAAAGTCGCTGCAAAGGGCTCCTCGCTTCGCTCGGACCCCAAAAAATATCGCGGTATTTATCGATGTACCGAAATACCGCCTAGGGCTAGCCCAGGGCCCCTTGGACGTCAGGGGCCTCCGCGGGAACTCCCGCCTATCGGCCCGGGCCAGTCCGGTCCTGCGGGATCAGCGCCAAGGGGCAAGGGTCTCACGCCACGGGAAATTCCTATGCCATCCGGCATGGCTGTTGTTACCATCACGGTATCAAGTTGGGATGACCCGTGACTGTGCTTCGTAATTTTTCAGGGACCGGTATCACGTAAATTGGGACCGCCACTGTCGTCACGAACGCGTATACATCTAACTCTTTCTTCGAATCGCAGGGTATAAAGGCGAGGGGATGTTGTCGTCGCCACACCAAAACCCGAACACCGGTCGCCATGGCAGTAACGCTGCCTGTGGTCCTTCTGGGGCTCGCCCTCCTGTCCGGATCGCCTGGTGAGTTAAGCCGTAATATGCCAAGAGCAGCGTTACACTCAGACCACCTACCACCCCTCTTTGAAACCTTTAATAGTCTGTAACGCCCGCACTAGTCGCGTAATGGACGTTCGTCGTAGTTGCGACGGAATATATTCAGAGTTGTAACGAAAACGTTTGAGGAAGCTAGAGCTAGTCCGCGTCGCTAGACACCTTCTTATTGTACCGATTTTCGAAATAAAAGATTCCGCACAGCAAATTGATCCTTTTGGTGTGTGGACTCATGTCCGAAAATTTAGTCGTGGTGCGACGTCATTTGATGGTGCCGCAGAGACGCAATTGAACTTCGAAAAACTGTCTTTTGGAGATATCGGCATTGAAAGTGAGAAAAACAGGCATTTAAGTGCATTTGCTTGCAAATGCCTGTTCTCACAGGTTTCCGCCACCGTAGGAACTGGCAATACCCTCACCCTGCCCATACGGTCGCGCGAGACTCCACACCCCAGGCGTATGAAGTTTCGCCGCGCTGGGCCAAGACTATCTTTTTATCTTTTTTTACGGGAGAAGGATTACATATGTGTGTTTGGGTGAAAAATACTTCTACAACAGGTGCCGGTTAACGTTCGTCCACACCCAGGGTATGAATATTTCCTGTTCGCAAGTGAGTACGTGCCCTGTGATTCTAGTCCGTGCCGTGGCCGGGGACGATATCTTCACTGCGCGTGTTCAGTTCAAGAGGGATTGCGGGGCGATCGGCTTCCTCACTTGCAACGATAGTCAATGCGACGGCATATGGATTAACGACGGCCCCTCTTCGAAGTTCGGAGCTGGGTGGATGGCCGCTGTGAGTTTTGACAACTGTGACCGTCAATCCTGGGTGTGCCGCGGGGTCTCGGTAAGTTGACACGAAGCTTCGCAGCCCCAAACCACCCAAACTGAGCGCCCGTCATCTGTCACATCTGTCCTTGGGTACACACACAGGTCCCCGGCGAGCCTTTCCCTGACGGCGAGGTGGTGTTCCAATGGCAACGCATGGGCCCCGTGGTCAGAATCTGGCAGCTGGGGCATCCCGACAAGGCCGTCACCTTCCGTGCCGATATACGGAAGGTGATGCTGACAGTACTACCGCTCAACCCAAGCTCCACCATGCCGGTGAGCTTCGATGGTGAGTACGTAACACTCATCACAATTCACCCCGCGCAACACAATCAGCACCTTAGGGTCAGTGCAGCCAGTAAAATCACGTTTTTATGACTTTGGTTTTTCACCTTTTTAGACATGTTACTATTCCACATCCCGTTTCTTGGGTATTTAACGTTCACATGGTGCATCATAACGCACATAAGCACATTGCCAATGCGAGTTACTCAAAAAGAAAGGATTTTTTATTTTACGACGGCTGTCAGTGCAGAAAACCGCACCCACGCCGACTATTTTATCGAAGGGAAAAAGATAATACCACTGTAAATCCTGGGGCGACATAAGTTGCTCTTAGAAGGGCGACATTTTGTCCTCAATTTCGTTGCCCTCCAGAGAGCGACGCTTAAAATAGTCGCCCCTTGAGGGCGATATTTAGAAAGAATGTTGCCCTAAAAGGGCGACGATCAATCATGTCGCCCTTTTAGAGAAACATATGTCGCTCTATTGGGGCGACGTTTCATAAGTATTGCCCTTGTAGAGCATCTTATTTCAGAGTCACCCAAATTGGGCAACGATAGTTTCTCTTCGATTTTCAGTGACTTGTGCAGCCAAGAAACAAACAGCGTACTTTTAACGCTGGCGAGTGTGGCCTGCCACTAAAATCCATCCTTCAAATGTTGTAAGAGAGGATCTAAGAGATATTTTAGCACCATAAATTTTTGTCCAGGCCCTCTGGCAGAACCTGGACATGCAAAACTGTTTTTTTAACCACTTGCCCTGTGTGATTTTATCTGCTGTACTAACTCTACTTTTTCTAGTCGTAGGATTTCCTCCTTGGCTAATGCTAAGATAAATTGTGACCCCCCCCCCCCCTAGGGTGTCCCTACTATGGGGGAAATTTTTAAATTTTAGATTTTCTGAGCGCAACTTTTTTAAAAAGTTTCTGTTTTGCAATAAGATTATGCCCCAAAGGTTTTATTAAGATCGGTCCAGTTTTACCCGTGCCAGAAAGGTCATAACTATATTTAGTAGAAGCGTTAGGCATAGAAGCAGTTTTTCGACTATGTTTTTTGCAAATAATTATTTATTATACATTTTGACACTCTTAGCAAAAAAGAAACACCCCCAAAACCAAAGTGTGTTTTATTTCCCAGCGGCAAGTAGTATGGCCGTGTCGCGGACGGTCTGTTGCTATAGCGCGCGCGCCTTCGCCGCTCCCCCTTCCCGAACGGTGGTCCCCGACACGGGTCGGTGTCTCGGGGTGTATACCCGGCTGGACTCACTTGTCAGCTCGGGGTGCATTCCCGGCCACCCGTACTCACGGCAGTCGAATGACAACATTTTAAAATCACATCGATTTACTCGGATTTACCGAACAATCAAATGCGCTTGTGGCACGGGTAAATATTTACCGATCGCGACCAAAATTTTAATTTAAGGTTCCAACAACATAACAAAACTTTTCAAAAACGTGTCCGCGTCAAATCTAAAAGTCGATTTTTAACTTAACTTAACCGAGGGGCATTTCACACCTGAAGTACCCTGTAGAAAGCGCACTTTTCAGACCTGAAACTATTCAAAGCTGGCCTAAAACATTCAAATATGACTTATATTCGAAAATTCTTGCAGCACCCTGTAATACCATAACCGGGGGAAAATCAGTTCTTATTCCGAGACAGAGATAGGGATTGATCGTTGTTCTTGACCTGCGTTCTTGTGACAATACCAAGCGTTCGTATTCCCTATGAAGCCGACGCAGCTGTAGTGTAGGGGGGCGACTGAAAATATCAAGACACTTAGCTCTCGCTGCTGATGTGTCACGACCATTTGGTAGGGTGGTGAAGCAGCACACAGTGACCACTGCGTGGCATGGATGAGGAGACTCTCTCGGCCGCGTCAAGTAGCACCGTGGTGGCCCGACCCTACCTAGTGGTCGTGACACTTCAGCAGCGAGAGCTAAGCTTGGCAATTTTGTAGTCGGCTCGTGGCTGTCGCCCGCAGCGGAGATACCCTCTGCTGCTGTTACCCCCATACCAGATCCGATTTGTTATTCAAATTCGGGCGCGTCGCGCGGACATGCATACCTCCTGCGACGCAAAGAGTGGCATCCCACCCCTTTGACCTCTTCCTCCCCCGTGATCTCCTGCCTGATGTCAAGAACGCTGTTTTGAAGCAGCCCAAGACCAATGTTCTTAATCGCGACGTCTGTTAACAAGAACGAAACGAATGCCAGGCAACGGCAAAGCCGTCGTATTGTAGGCATTGCCGTAAGGTCAATATTCTTGTGCCAATTCCTTATGGGACTTGGCGCAAAATCCCTAATGTTCTTAAGACAATGGCAAAATTTTTGTGAGAAGAACCGATTTTTCTGGGTGCTGTACATTAAGAGTGAATCGACCCGTGCAATTGTTTCGTCAAATTAACGGCAAAACTCTTAGGTGGTGACTCTTCAGGCCCCGCGATGGCGCGGGAAGTCGCCGACCTGGACGACCTGGGCTGCGGATCCCGATCCTATCAGGTCACAATGCAGATTGCCAGAGGCAACAATGCTCGGCCCGCACAATTTCCGTGGATGGCGCAGCTTTTCCACTTCAGTAAGTTAACGAATAAAAACACCAAAAAAATGTCTCAGCACACCGTACTGCTACGCTCAGCAACTAGAAATGTTTTGTGCGCGAAATCAAAACTTTAGTCCCGGGCATCAAAGTTTCTTCTATCAGTTCTAACTGGCGCTACAATAACAGTTTTTAGATGCTGGCATTAAGGCCTTTGGATCCGTCTTTTAAAGCTGTTTTAGGCTCACTAGAATTCATATTTTACACATCAGCTCGAACCTATTTGATTCGGGACACCGAAATCAGTTTGGTGCTACACACCAAACGTACATGATTACCAGCGCACTAGTGCGGACTGCCATCTGACTGCCATCACGGCGAGATGCGGGGTTACGCAGTTGTCTCGATGGCTCAGTGGGCTCCGCGCCCGCCGTGCGATGTGTGAGGCAGGTTCGGTCGGGGGATCGAATCCCGTCCGGGGCGTAATCAGTTTCTCCAACATGAGATCTCCGAAACTGTCGGAACGAAGTACCGCTATCTGGTTTTCAAAGAAATAGTTCAACGCATTCTTTTGTTGATATTTTAAAAGTAAACTGAAAATATTTTGAGACCGAGATGAATCAACATCAGTGTCCGGAATAAGCGACTTTGGTTGTGACAATAAATGCTGTTTTAAGCCACGATTTAAACAAGAATGCCGTAACCATTGAACCTGTTTGATGCGGTGCATCGGACAAGGTAATCAAACACCTTTGGGCGCCACGCCGAAAACTTTGGTTCGTTCAAATACTAGGGGTACGCTCCGATGTGCTGCGCGTACTGTAGCGAGCAAAGCGTAGAGACATTTAAAACTTAACATGAAATTATGTCTGATCGCGATGGGGACTCCTTGCCTGCGTCGCCTGCTAAGGTGGGGCCTCATTTTTCAATCTTAATTTTAATCTTGAGAAGCCCCTCCACCGCTATTCGTCTCCCCCTTTCTACCTTTCCCCTTGGCATTCACTGTCGCGTAGATTATTATCCACTCTGACCAAAAAATTCATATTAAAACTGTCCCACTTCTTTCTAAACACTGGGTGTGTATGCAAAGCTAGACGTTGGGCTAAGTTGTAAGTTAAGACGATATTCCCATACCAGAGCAACAGCGAATCAATTGAAAGTTACGATAATGTTCCATGCGTGAATGACAGGGTAATTTATACAGAAAAAGAAAAGTAGTTTTTGTTGTCTTCTGACAAAGTTCATTTATTGTAATTTGTAATTGCTTAAAACTGAGCAGAGGAAATATAAATCATTAACAAGCATTACATGAACAATTTACAAATCGCATTGATGCAAAACCCACGTATAGAAGCCCAAAATAATTCCTGAACCTCTCAACCAAATTAAATCAGGCACAGCTAATGTGGGCATAAGCATCACTGAAGTAGGGAAAGAGAATGCGTAAGTGGCAAGCAGGCAAATTTTTTTGTCACATTAAGACATTTGATCAAGTCCAGGGCATCTCATTTACAGGTAAAAAATTCATAGAAATTGGTAAAGCTAAAATAATACCGAAAGGTCCCTAAACTAATCGAGGAAACGGTTTACGACACAACTGTGGAGGGTGGATGAGCTAAATTAAGAGTTGTTGCATGAAGGCAACCTTCCAAATGATTTGTTTCAGGTGGTATTCGTGTGTGCGGTGGATCACTGCTCAACAAGAGATACGTTTTAACCGCAGCTCACTGCATCTCCCAACTGTAAGTACATACACACTAAATGCTTCTGTACAATTTCGTGCAGAAGTGCGTACGAATTTACGCATACGCAGCTTACTTACTAATTTGTACGTAAATTATGTACAATTTTGAAGATTCGTTCACAATTGCGTACAATATTATACATAACAACGTACGAAATTGTACGTAAGCTGCGTATGCACAAATTCGTACGCACTTCTGCACAAAATTGTACAGAAGCATTTAGCGTGTACGGCCACTGGGTACCCGTACTTAACTAGTACAACGCAACCCAAAACACGAAGTATAAGGCCAGAGCTGCCATAAGGGGAACCCAGAAAACATCCAAACCGTCAGGAACTTCTAAATGTAATTTATTTTTAAAAAAAGAGGAAATCGATGGACTTGCTGATAAGTTGGTTCAGTAATTTTAGAACTTCTTTTCTTAGTTTGTAAGGCTGTTATAACAATTGCCGAAAGGTTATAGTTGGTTCACTAAATGTTTGAGAACCTTTCTTCTCACTTTGTCGAGCTGTTCGTAAATTTGCTGAGAGCGCGCCCCCCACGTGCGGATGCTAGGGTACGCGGGCTAAAGCAAAGGAGTTTAGCTTTACACACTGCTCAACAAAATTAGCGGCGCACATTTTGCCGGGGCTGCCACTTCGTTTCTGGTCGGCATAAAGAGTAGATCTTTGGAGGAGTTGTGCAACAAGGATCCACCTGCAAGGTCCCAATGCGCAAACTTCACTGACTTGCTCTTAAACCACCCCCTTAATGGGAAAACGTCCAAAACCGGACGTAATAGGTCCCAAGAAAAACCGCTTTCAGGGAGCGAAGTCTGCATGACTTTCTGAGTCATCAAGCCTCGAGGGGGTATTCACTCTGGATTTTGGTGTACAGAGTATTATGTACTATAGTATTGTGTACAGAGTACACGTAATACGGTATTACGGAGTATTACGTGGTATTACGTGTATTACGGGGTATTACACGGTATTACGGGGTATTACGCGGTATTACGCTTAGTATTACGCGGCATTACGCAAGTATTAGATGCTCATCACGCGGCGCCTGATGAGTAGGCAACCCAACACACTAATTGCTTCTGTACAATTTCGTGCAGAAGTGCGTACGAATTTACGCATACGCAGCTTACGTACTAATTTGTACGTCAATTATGTCCAATTTTGAAGATTTGTTCACAATTGCGTACAATATTATACATAACAACGTACGAAATTGTACGTAAGCTGCGTATGCACAAATTCGTACGCACTTCTGCACAAAATTGTACAGAAGCATTTAGCGTGAACGAACGCGGGCAGTACCCCTCCCCTAAAGCTACGAGCGCGCGGGGTATTGCCGAATTCGGATGGGCGTTGTGATGGAAGTGAGGTGCGGAGAGTAGAAGCGCCCGGGTCAGCGATGGGCAATGTTCGGTGAAAAGGTGAACACTTTCGACATTTATGAAGATGATGCATGGAGATAAGTTTACAATCGCAACATCGTGAGCATGGATCGAAAATAATAATATTTTGTTGAACGATTATAAAACCGATAGTTGTCAAATTAGGTGTGAAACACAAAATTTTAGAACATGTACAGATTTGTTGACATGTTTGGAGGTTAGACTACTGTGTACACAATATTAGAGTTCCTTTCTCAAGGTGATATTGGGACCACTTATTCAAATTAAAAATGGGAAAGGTCGCACTTGTTTACTATCTTCATGTCTTGCAGACTTACGATTCCAAATCCTTATTCCAATTCTAAGGCGATGTATGCACACATCCGAGCCAAACTATATTCTGTTTTCTCAAACTGTCAAAGCAATTAAGTCTTGTATCACAAACTGCCCATGAAATTGACCTCAAACCCCCGATTGATCGTATATTTACCACAGACGGGGAAAACACTTACTGTTTAGGGGCGAGCGACCCAAGCTATGAACTCCCGCCTTGGCTTCACCGTGCGGCCGTCGCTGTCCAATCCGCGCTCACCAAATAACGGGGAGGGGGGAGGGAAGGCTAACCAAGGAGTTGGAAGAAGGGGAATGCATAGTATACTTCATTTCCTCAGAACCTCACGGATCGGAGGGAAGTGCCAAAAGATGAATTAACCCATCATGGGAGGAATGTACACGCGTCATTACGCGGTATTACGCGGTATTTACGTGGTATTACGTAGCATTACGTGGTATTACGTGGCATTACGGGGTATTACGTGTATTACGCGGTATTACATGGTATTACAAGAATGCCTGTACAGAGTATTACGCCAGTGAATACCCCCTCGTCAAGCCTGCCACTTAGCGAATTTCAACCTTATTTTGGAGGGGGTGGGGGCAAATTCCATAATGGAAGTAAAATCGTCTCCAAATTGCCCGGGGTGGGTTTCCGGAGAAGTCTAAATCGGAACTGGAGCCTTGGGCTTGGGGGTTCTGGAAAATAAAGAATGAAAAGATGAGCGCATTTTAACGCTCTCTTTACCACGTTGTTCCCTGTAGGGGTACACTGTAAAAAATACGCACGGAGCTGCACGGAGCAGTGTCTCCGTACCTGATTTCTCCGTGCTTCCAATTCTCCCCGTTCCACTCGTTCCGTTTCTGGGGCCGATCAAGTTCCGTACCTGATCCTATGTGATACTGTGGGGTAAACTACGGAATCCTCCGTTCTGGGCGTGCGAAGGACCCGCAGAAACGAACAGACGTTTTTCTCCGTACCCAAGATGTCGAGAACACGCTTTAAAACCGGGCCTCCGTTATAAAAGTTTGCGGTACTTTCCGTACTTATTTTTTACAGTGTAGAAGCATGTGCGTTGTTGGTTTGTGGAGGTCTTGCCCTGCAACAATTAGCCCCAAACGGAAAACTCAATTCGTCAACCTCTTCCACCCTTAAACTGCGTTGGCAGGTAACGGCTCACGGAATTGTTAAGCACCAAGATTCAATTTTTTTTCCCTGCACCCCAACGCCTGGAAACGTCGGCGGGCGGTATCTTCTGATGTGTTTTCAAGGGCAACAATGACTCTCAAAACAATTTTGGGCCTCAAAATTATTTTTTTGGAAATCGCTTTTTTCAAAATCCGCTTGCAGGGGTTCCTTCCGTATAGTATAGTACATAGTAGGGTTACACGGCAAAAACCACATCCGCGCCACGTCAGCGAGAGCCAAGCCTCGCAATGTTTTCGGTCAGTTCGTGGCTTTCGCCTACGGCGGAGATACCCTCTGCTGCAGTATTTTACTCACCAACCGACGTTCTGAATCCGGCAGCTGTCCGCTCCGGAAGTATGCTTGTTCTTCAACTCCCGGCGCAGAGCATCTTCGGAAGTGCCCATTTATTACCTACACAGGCAATCTGTACACGGTTACAGGCGCTTGGTGTACACGCATTTATTACCGGTTTCCGTGTGCCCAGGGCCTTCGTGATGTTGGGCGCGACCGAAATAAACCAGTCCCCCGACTGCAATCAGGTGACGGGGCAGCGACACTGCGCCCTGCGCGTCAACATCGCAAGAACCCTAGTGCACGAAGACTACAGAAGGGAGCCCTTGCGAAGTGATATTGGGCTTCTGCAACTGGCTGCCGACGTACAATTTACAGGTGGGCTCAGAGTTCTAAGGGAGACTGTCATTTCGGCGACCGCACCTGCATCTCCGTCTCCGGGTCTTTCCTTAGGCCCTTAACATACAAGGTAGGCGTACGCCAGACCGCGTCGTGGCGTAACAGGCTTCGCTCATCGCGAATCACTGTTCCGCCACTCCACGCCTGGCGCACGCCTACCTTGGCCAGCCGGCAGCTGTCACCTGCCGAGTAGGACCCTGCGGGGCCATTCAGTCAGTACGACGCCCTGCGGGCGTCGCTCTTTCCGCACCGCCCGTATGGAATCGGAAAGCTGCGCATCGTCGTTGAGCGGTCGTTATTTCGTCTTCCAGCGCAGACGAGCTGGCGAGCACGCGCAGACCAGTAGGAGACCGAGAACAGGTCGCAGGGAGACGAGAGGAAGACGAGAACGGGCTGCCTGCCGTCGTCTTCCCCCCGTATGATCCTGGCTTGAATCTGGTGTGCTGGTCGCCTGGATTTGGTGCCGATCCAGTCGGGGAGACGAGCATAGGAAGACGAGATTCAGACGAGGCTGCAAAGCGGCGAAAAGAAAACGAGACGGCCCCGTGGGCCGGGACCGATCCGCCGACAATTCGGCTGACAGTCCGATGCGCTACCCACCAGGCCACGGCGAGTATCGCTGGGGAGAGTGGCCACGGCAGCGCAGTGTAGACGACGCCGGAGGGCCACCGCGGCGTCGTATTGACCACGAAGACGGGGGAAGACGACGGCAGGCAGCCCGTTCTCGTCTTCCTCTCGTCTCCCTGCGACCTGTTCTCGGTCTCCTACTGGTCTGCGCGTGCTCGCCAGCTCGTCTGCGCTGGAAGACGAAATAACGACCGCTCAACGACGATGCGCAGCTTTCCGATTCCATACGGGCGTCCTCGGCACCGTCGCATTTACGCTCGTGTTCTGGCGGCCGAAAGTATCTTGCACCCGCTTGCACCAACCGTTCGTTTTGAATGCCGGACAACCAATCCTAACCGACCGCCCAACCGGCGGATTTAATTTTAAATTTTAGACCACTTTTGAAAATTATCCAAGAAACCATATCGACTTGATAAATTATTTTGGGCCAGGCGCGTAATTAGGGCCGATGAAAGGAGGGGGCGATACCTAGCGGGTTGCCTACCTTCAGGGGCAAACGTACTATTTACGCAAGGGCGTCGGAAGTGGAGGGGTGAAAATTTTACGACCATCCTTAGGCTCCCCCCTCCCCTCATTCGCAATGTCATTAAAGGTACCATTTTTGCGCGCGCGCTCTAAAATCAGGAGTCTTAGTTATATTTCGCGAGCGAAGCGAGCGAAAAGCTCTGGGGTACTATTATTTAGAAGACCTCAACACGCCCTGAAACACGTTTTCCTTGCTGTTTTGCGCCTCTTCATCCATACATCCGGAGCCTCGACTTTACGCCCTCACATCGCAGGAGGGGCAATGGTCCCCCCTGCCCAATTTTAGGGGGCAGCCTGCTCTCGCTCCACCCCACTGCCGACACCCCTGCATTCACCCTTCAGTCTACGATTCTCTTGACTTTCAAGTAACAAACGAGCACATGCGAATTACGGCGCGCTACGGCTGACACAAATACAGCCGCATACGCCTCTTCCACAAAATTCACCAGAGTCGTAGAGATTTTGGTAGGAATAGTGGGTTTTTGCTTGAAGGCCGGCAACCCGGGACGAAAGATGCAGGAGTGAGGTGCGAGGGCGGCGGATCGGGGCGCGCGGCTCCGTAGAAGTCAAAAATTTTGGGCCCCTTCGGGGCCCAAAGGGGGGGGGGGGGGGGGGGGGGGGCGATCGCCCCCATCGCCCCCCCCCCCCTAATTACGCGCCTGTTTTGGGCTGGGCTGAGATTTGACGGTGAACATTTCAAATTTGGGTCGGGGGATCAGAATATGCCTCGCTATAAAAACTTAGTTCGTTTCGGTTACGGTTGATTTTTCTGTGGAGCGTGCCACATCCTTACCACTCTTTGGTTCTACAAGTGAATTTTCTCGCAGATAACGTGAGGCCGGTGTGTCTGCCAAACAGCAACGACACGCGTAATTCGTACATCGGGGTGGACCTCTGGGCAGCAGGCTGGGGTGCAACAGAATGTAAGTTCTTTAGTGGTAGAACGGTTTCGTAGAAAGGTACGCGTACGCCAGACCCGCCAGACCGCGTAGTGGCGTAACAGGCTCTCATCGCGAGTCACAGTTTGGACGCTGCTCCACGCCTGGCGTACGCCTGGCCTCCCGGCGGCGGTCACCTAACGAGTAGGAACCTGCGGGGCAATCACCTAGTAGCTACGGCCGTATTCGCACGGCCGAAAGTATCTTACGTAGCGCTTTTTAGCCCGTCCCGACACGTTTCGGTAGAAACGGACAGGAGCCGGGCTTATTGTCTGATGCCGACTGTTCGTTCGTTCGGGCGGGCGGACGTATGTGCGCTGACTAATCGTTCACGGAGAAAGTTCAAATTTGGAGGATAGACTCCTTTTATGACGTATATAAACGTACGGTGGCAACAATTTTCAAATTTTGTCGTGTTTCTGTTTTATGAGAATTGTTCGATTTGTTAGGTTAGGGTTGGCCGCTGCGTGTGGTGCGCCTGCAAGGCGCACTTCGTCGCGAGTCGGGACGGGCTGAGGTTAGCGATTTTAATCGTTACCGGTAGAGCGGAGCGGAACCGGCACCGAGGTTTGACGGAGGGACGGGCCAGCTTGTTTTTTTCAATACTGCTCAACCAGACCTACCCTAAACCAACCTAACCTAGCCGAACCCACTCGAGTGGATTCGAATCCAGACGCTAGGGTCAAAGTTGTTCGGGAAATGTAAACATCGTTGACAGGTTATGGTCGGCCCGCCGCTGCTTCCCCGTGTGTGATATGGAGCACAGCGGACGGTAGCGGCGGCGGCAAACCGCCAGTGTGATACGGCTTTTACGCCACGACGCACGACCTTGTAAACTACTGAAAACTCGTTTTTCGATTTGTGAGGGTTCGTGGTGCGTCGACGCTCTGCAACTTTTATAGTACTCCGTGTATTTACACTTCAGATTCTGAATCCAGTCGGGTTCTGCTCAAGGCGCGGGTCCCCGTGGTGCACCCAATGAGTTGCAGAATCCGCTTCGGGGCGGAGATGCCGAGTGACAAGTGGTTCTGCGCCAGCGGCGAAGGGTATCGCCACACTTGTGATGGCGACAGCGGCGGGCCCCTTATGCACCTGGTGAGACCTAAATTTTCATTTTATGCTAACCATATTTATCCTTTCCTAGGCACGGAGTTAGACTTTTTAGCAGGCCATGCTTATAACACCACCGTTAACGTTAGAATAAGCAATAATATTAAGATAATGTATCAGCGGCTTCTACTCCCATGCGGCAGCAGGCGCCAAGCTGAATACAGGGTGTCCCAGTGAAGTGTGGACAAACGTTCTGGGTGTGTAGAGGACGCGCAACTGAATTGATCGATATAGGACACTTTTGAAGCGACGTACGATTAAAATAACGTTAGATCCAAAAACCTCTAAAACTCCCGGAAACCAAATTTCAATCAAATCGTCTGCGTCACGAATTTTGACCGTCTTTTTCTGAATCTCGCATACTGTGCGCGGGACTGCCTACGCATCAGGCGCGACAGAAACATAAAAAATCCTTCTTGTTTTACGTTTCCGACTCCAAGTGTCCCACATCGATCAATTCAGTTCCGCGTCCTCTACACACCCTGAACGTTTGTCCACATTTGACCGAGGGGGTAACGACTCCGGAAAAATGTGTCCGGAGGATAATTATCCTATGAGGATAATGCCGGATAATGCTGGATAATGCGGAGTATTTCTATCTAAATTTAGCGAAGTATTCTCCCGAATGACGTTTCTTTCTCACAACCATGCTCTGAATGTGCTATAAAATAACTTTTTAAGCTGGACCGAAGAGTGTTAGTTCTCCTGTGTGAAACCCTGACGGGTTGGTGTACACGCTCTAGACAACAAAATCAAATATTTGGCCCACGGATGTCTTCAGTACCTCTTATCGACAATGGCCAGAACGTCTGAAAATGCATTTCTAGATTTTTCGAATTTTTGGTATGATGACTTAGCCGCCAGGCAAGGAATTCTAAAAACAAAGGGAAAAAAGGGGCACTAAAGTTCGGTTCATGAACTGAGGGATGTAAAAATAGGGTACTGCAGAACAATTTTTTTTTAAACTTGTTAAATTGTGAGGCCCGCTAAAGCATGAACCGGTGGTCGATGAATACTTTCGAGGTAACTATTCGATAGATAGGACCTTTTCAAATAGGAAAATTTTAATCTAGAATCGAGATTTTTTCGCGTGTACTTTTTCATACTTCAGACGGCTGAATTACGGCTCAAAAGCAAAGAAGAGGCGGAAATTTCCATAGCTTCGCGGTAGATGAAGCCGGATAATATGCCAGATAATGCCGGATAATGCTGGATAATGCCGGATAATGATGATTATGAAGGGATAATGCCGGATAATTCTTCGATGTCCGGAGGATAATCGGAGTCGTTACCCCCTCGCATTTGACAGGGACACCCTGTATTAACCGACTCAAGTTTTCGCAGAGGAAATCATCTTAATTTAAAGCAATACATGCTCAAAATAGTCAGGTCTGGCAGAGAAAAACGCGAATTTGGACTCTTTCTCGCTTGCGAACCGTGCGATTTTGTGCGGTTTGGATGCGCGCGACATTGCGCGAGTTCCGCTCTCCCTTGTGGCGACGAGCTAAAGCACGGGCCTGGCATGACTGTCCTCTTGGCTTCGCCGCCATATTGGCACTAGTGCGCCACAGCGTAGAGAAGCGGTGTCCGCTGAGGTCAGCTGGTACCTCCTGGCCGACACTGAAGCCTTATGGGTTGCCTACATCACGGGCGTTTTCATAGCACATTTAACTGCTTACATCTCGGTTAATATTGGTTTCCGACCCCAAGTGTCCGATACCTTGTCCGATACCAAATTGATACCCGAGCTATGCACTACACCCCGTAGGATGACATGCTGACAAAATTCACACTGTATAGGCCGGGTTTGGATGGGTAGTGTAACCCACACGGAAAATAGACGTCTATACATCAAGATAGACCTATTTTTCATCTAGTTCGTCTATAGACATATTGTAGATGATCGAAAAGCAGTCTATAAGATCTATGTCCCCCGTTACATAGACATCTATAGACGGTCTTTAATGAGTCTAAATATATACGTCTTTGAAAAGATGGAAAAGAGACGTCTACTAGACCTTTTCCAAGTCGTCTACATAAAGATATCTATGCATAGACCGCATTTAGACGTCTATAGACCGTCCACGTTTCGTCTTTGATACTCACAGCCAGCGCCAGCGGTCGGTTTCAAAGGTTACATGTAAGACCTTGCAGAGAAGATGAGAATACTAGGCTCCGAAGGTGTAGCCTAAAGGTTCCGTCACCTTCGGCTCCGTTGGTTAGGGCGCTGCCTTGTGCAGCAGCCCGGGTCGGGGTTCGATTCTCGCCAGCGATCGGGGCGGCTGAGTCTGGCAGAGTGACTAAGGAGCGACGGGGGAGGGTTACGGGTGTTGAATCGATACCTGGCTTCCTCATTTTTTATTTTTCTCTGCTTTAGTCTTACATCTACGCCTAGACGTCTAATATACGTTGCAAAAATCACCATTAGACGTTGTATAGATAATCTACCGGTAGACCTGGACAGACCCATCTGCGTCTATCGATATGGGGTCGTCCACATATTACGTAATCACGTAGGGGGGAGGGGGGGGGGGTCGGAGCTATGATTACGTTTGGTTACGGGGGGGGGGGCGTCCCTCTGATTACGTAATCAAGTTCAGCCCTCCCATCGCATTTTTTAGCCGAACTAAAACCGCCGCAGTGCCGGGGCGAAGCTACCCCGCTCGCGCGATGAGCACTCTACGCGCTCGTCGGCGCTGCGCCCAGGCCCGTTTCCTGGAAGCGCTAGCAAGCCGGTGGCCGCTGTATTGAGGCGGCAGGGCACGGCACTGCAAGCCCGTCCGCTGCGAGTCGAGCCCAGCTCACAAGGGGGTGTCCCGAGCTGTCACTCTCAGAGTTTGATGAAACTTTTTTTGCGGGATCTACTGCCCACCAAACCCTCGGAAACCAAATTTTAGCTGCCCATATCGGCTAGTTCCTGAGATATAAATTTTTAAAGCATTAAAATGGGTACAATTTGAAAGAAACTGATGTTAACGACGAATTTTTTAAAAAATCAAAATACTTTTGCAAGGTGAAATCGGCCAAAGTAGAACTCTAAAGGACTGAAATTTCAAGGAAAACGCTGTATCTCTAGCGGTTTTCGAGACCTCGACGTTATATGTTTGAAAATCAATCCGGAGACGTTTCCATGCGGTGTTTGATTTTGAAACATAATACGTCGGTATCTCGAAAACCGCTAGAGATACAGCGTTTTCCTTGAAATTTCAGTCTTTTAGGGTCCTATTTTGGCCGATTTCATCGTATAGAAGTATTTTGATTTTTTTAAAAATTCGTCGTTAACATCATTTTCTTTCAAATTGTACCCATTTTAATGCTTTAAAAATTTATATCTCAGGAACTAGCCGATATGGGCAGCTAAAATTTGGTTTCCGAAGGTTTGGTGGGCAGTAGATCCCGCAAAAAAAGTTTCATCAAAACCTGAGAGTCACACCTCGGGACACCCCCTTGTCAGTTCGGCAACGCGTGGTGGTGGCGCATCAACATGGCAGAACTACATGCATCCTTTTTTGACATTTTCATGTGTGCATATCTAAACGCATTCTTTAATGTAATTCTGTCATTTTATTTCTGTGTAATGCACCGCTGTAATGCACCGCTGTATAAAGGTTAACCTGTAATTAAAAACCTGTAATTAAACCAAACAATAACAATTGGTTAATTTTTGTTATTACTTAATTATATATAACTTAATTAAAGTAAAATCATTCTGATTATTTTTTATTTCACTTACCGTCTTTAAACACTTAAACAAACGCTGGGTTCACGATTCTTCACGTTTTCTGCAAATTCGGCTGATTACGTAATCTTCGGGGGGGGGGGGGGGTCAGGCCGGTGATTACGCCTGTTGACATGGGGGGGGGGGGGGGGTCGAAAATCGCCAAAACGTGATTACGTAATATGTGGACGACCCCTATACGTCTAATAGACATCTTTTTTTCTGAGTGAGAAGCGAGCTCATTTTTTAGCACGCAGTATGGGTTTTCTGTTGGAATACATATCATTTACGACTCGCCCGTTTCCTGGCCGTTTTTGAAGAAACGATTCGGCACAGGCTCAAAAAGACCAATTCTCGTGGGAAAGTTGGCATCGCGCCGCACGAAGAAGTCTCATTAGACAGAAAAGCAACAAATTCTAACGTCTGCTGCTGCGCACGTCGTTGTACGTTCGCTAACCTATCTTTCCCTAAAATCCCGAGCATGCTTAGGCTGCTTAGAGGCCGTACCCATATTACGTGACCGATTTTCAGTCGTTTTATAGACCGTCCCCCCCCCCCCTGTCCGTGACGTGATAACCTAACCTTTCTGTGTTGAAGAGGTAGAGCGTAGAATTTGGCTTCAGTTCCCCACCCCCTCCCTGGATCAAGTCACGTAGTACGGGAACGACCCCTTAATGGATGCCCCCTAAATTTGGTGTGCTGACCTGTCGGCTCATAATCTTGCTTATGACCTTTCAAATCCAAAGGGGTCTTGCCCGAAGCCGATGAGTTCCACTTCTAACACTTCCCTTGTGAAAATTTCTTGTTTTTGTCCCCACAGGATTCTCCCCTTGGATTCTCTCTGCCATGGGTTACACATCCACATCAGTGTAAAATTCTAAATTTGCAGAGAAACTTTAAACTAGGCAACTGAATTGTTGTATATGCCCTGCCCTGAAGTTTACGTGAAAATTTGCTTATTGCACAGGGAACTATACAATGAAAGGATTTTTTTGTGTTCTCGCAGAGATCTTAAATTTTACGCACTTTCCCACACATCATACAGATCTGTTTTTCGTTCTCTTAAAAATTACGCCTTACCACGAAATCTGCCACAATCAACTCAACGGAAGTAAGAGATATAGGTAAAAGAACCGCATTATGTATATTTTGCATATTGTCTTCGGGGCCAATGAATACGTTTCTTTTTTTTTTATGAATATTAGTAGACATTGCCTTTTTGGCTGGGCGATACCGCAGCCTTTACCCGACTTGCCCAAAAATGTTTTGTATGTCTGTGTGTCTCGATTTCTCGAGAACGGCTAGACTGCAATAGCCCATATTTGGACCACATCTTTCTAGCATCATACCGGACTCCACCTCAAGGGCACTCGCTCAAGCGGTTTCTTTGATAATTTTAGCAAGTAGTCCGCTAAGAAATCCGCCGGCTGGGCGAGGTAGGCGTACGCCAGGCGCTGGGGATAACGCTGTAAATGAAGGTTTGGATATTTCCGATACATAGTGTACGGGATAACGCGATAATCCGGAAGGAGGTATGGGATTTTTCTTTCTTGTGTAGAAGTATTCCTCTATCACGGAGTTTTACTGTAAAGTATGGTGAATTGGCCCGCTGAGTACACTGTAAATCCAAATGCATGACTTTACGCATTGGTGGTCTCAGACCATGCATACTGAACTCATAGACTGGCACGAGCACGAGTGCCATGTCACAGAACCATCCATTACGCAAGTATTGTTTGTAGAAGAACTCAAAAAACTTCTCTCAGGTGGCCTGTGTCCATTAGAAAAACATTCACCTTTCTTGGAAATGTCCCGTCATTCACAAGCGGTGAAAGGAGTTTCTGAATCCGGATACCATGTTTTGAGGCAACTACAAGGGACGGATGCTCATGCTTACATTGGCTGTACCTGACTCGATTTGGTTGTGAAGGATCAGGACTGAAATTATTGTGGACTCATCAGGCTTGTTACAGGTCATGGAAAACCTGGAAGTCATGGAAAAGTCATGGAAAAAAAGGGTCATGGAAAACCTGGAAAAGTCATGGAAATCAGTCGCGAGGTCCTGGAAAATTCAAAATCCGCCGATATTGTATATGCCGCCGCGCGCGCCCTCCGCGTTCGTACGTTTTCCCTTGCTGCCGCACTAGGCTTGCCGCGACACCGAGCGCTGTTGTTTTGTTTTATTGTGTAGCTTAAATTAAAGCTACTTTTATGACTGCATTTCGTGTTTTTCTTTCCTTTGTATCCAGTAAATTCTCCTTAAAAAGTCCTGGAAAATCTCGATTTTGGTCCTGGAAAAGTCCTGGAAAAGTCATGGAATGCAAAAGTCCGGAGCTTGTAACAACCCTGCTCATATTCATAGGTTTTCCTTGAATGCAATTTGTGTATGTATTGCCTATTTATGATTTATCCTTCCTATGCTAAGTTTTAAACAAGTAAAGATTGCAATGAATAAACTTGTGTGCCTGCACCCAACAAGAACTGTTTTTTCTTTTTGTTTATAAATTACCTTTTTTTGCCCGCGAGTAACTCTACTGTAAATCTTAATTTATACGCTTTCGCACTGGTATGGGAAGATCCCATTAAACTGCTGCAACGAGCTCAACATCAAGCTTTTCATGCCCACCCAGTGTTTATAAAACAGGAGTGTGACAGTTGTCAATATCAATTTTTTGGGCATGATAGAGACTAATATAGGCAACAGTGAAGGCCAAGGAGGCGGGTGGGAAGGGGAGACAAATGGTGGTGGTGGGGTGGGAGGGCAAGAGTTCCAACACACCCAACCTATATGTACGTGCAGCCCCACGCAGGCATCGCCCCCCCCCCCCCTCCGAAAGTAACCCACGTTCAGCTTCTACGTAACACGCAGACCAATCGTTTCACTGGAGCTCGGAGCTCTCTTCATCCCCCTCGCTCGAAACAAAAGTGTGTGAAAGAGAGGGGGCGTTCCTAAAGTACGAAATGCACCACTGACGGCAGTGGTATGCGGGGAATTTACATTCGATTCACGGAGGTGGTCAGGAAGGGGGGGGGGGGCACATAAATACAATGAGTAACTGTACAACTCTTCAGTGCTCTCCCCCTCTCCTCTTATACTGTACCAGTTTTTTCCCCGATTCTAACCCTGCACAGGCAAGTGCACGCGTAGGTGTATTGCGGACTGGCCTATCCCCACCAAAGCAGGCGCCACAGGCAAGCATCGCCCATCGCGATCAGCTTTCATTTCATGTTACGTTTTAAATGTCTCTACGCTTCGCTCGCTACATTACGCGCAGCACATCGGAGGGTACCCCTAGTAAACTAAGCTTGTGTTTAGACCCCGTGTTTGTTCAATTGAAAGTCATCACGGATATTATCCGTTTCGCGCCCTCGAAATCTGTAGTGAGGACGGGGCAGCGCCGCTGCCGCCGTTGCCGACCCCTGGTTAAACTCCTACACTACCCCGCACGGTCCTGAGGACATAAACGCGCAGTAAGTTCACGAATAATTTAAAACAAACATTTGATATTGACCAAAGAAAGTTTATTTCAAAAACCTTTTTTTTTTAAATCACCGCAATTTACGTTTCTGACCGGTAATGTACCCAATCGTATACAAGCAGATATCAGATATCGCGGAGACACGGACGCACAGACGAAACATTTTTAGGCGAGTCGGGTGAACGTTTCGCTCGCGCTCAGTCATCTAAAGTTTTGAATGTTTGAAATTTGTTTACTTAAGTTGAGAAAAATTGTTGTGCTATACACAGGTATCGTATCACTGCGGGATCCATATTTAAAAAAAAACAACATACAGATGATGCATTATATTGGTGATCAACAATCTTCATTCGCAAGCATGTTGGCCAACACGACGAATAGCCACGAAGCGACGTCCCGCCAAATTTGCGGATCCTTGTTCCGCTCTCGTTGCCAAATTTCTCGATCCAGTCACACAGCTCTTTGCATGATGTCGCTAATCCAGGAAGTGAAGTGGTCCACCCTGGTGTACACCGCTGGCATATTAGCTCCGCCACAATCGCTCAGGCCCGCAGACACGATGCCCAGCACGAAATAGCGCCTCGATTGGTCCTAAAGAGACAGAAATAAGAGTTTACTACAAGGGATCAATGTAAAATTGGTTAATATGACTGCTGACGTTACTGAGTATCTTAAATTATCCTTTCGTTTTCAATGCCGCTCAAGCAGTGTTAACCTACCCTTCCCAAACCTCAAATAACCGAACCTAGCGTAACCCATTGGAGCCACTTATCTGCCCCTCCACGCCTGGCGCATACCTACCGCGCCCAACCGGCGGATTTTAAATTTTAGACCTCATGTGAAAATTGTCTGAGAAACCGCTTGAGCTGCGCTGTCCCTGAGGTGAGGTTGACTATAAGGAGTATGGTGCAAAAAAGATGTGGTCCAAATTTGAACCTTCTACGATCAATCGCTCTCGAGAAATCGCGCGGACACAGACAAAACATTTTTAGCCCAGACGGGAGAGGGCTTCCCTGTCTCAGCCAATAACCGTTGCCCAGAAAGCGCGCGGACAGACGTGTTTCAGTGACTCGAGTGGCTGAGGCCAGGTTAGGTTCGGATGTTTGTGTCTTGGTCAGGTGGAGCTTTGGAAGGCATGGGCAGGTTAAGACTGGTTGGGCGGCGCATTGGAAGAGAAAGATGTAAGATTCGTTGGGCCGCCAGGATACAAGCGTGATTATGCCAGCGAGGAAAACAAGAAGAAAATAACCGGATCCAGATCGCGGTGTCATGAGGGGGCCCGCTGCAGAGAGTATCACCGCCGCGGGCGTCAGCTACGAGCCGACTACAAGTTGGCGGGCCTTAGCTCTCGCTGATGATAAGTCACGACCACTTCTTAAGGTCACACGACACAGATCGCCACCGCGTGGCCTGAAGAGGTGTCCCTTCGGGCCGCGCGGAGTAGCTTTGCAGTGGCCTGACCCTACTAAATGGTCGTGATTCATCATAAGCGATCAGCTAAGGTCCGCAAATTTTTCAGTCGGCTTGTGACTAACGCCCGCGGTGGAGATCAGTGTTGCCAGAAGAGTAGGCAAAAAGTAGCCGAAACACATAGGTATCAAGATTCTGCCTACATCCGCCCGCCCACTAGGCAAACTATTGACAGCCGTGACATGATGTTGCCGAGTAGCCAGGTGAAGGTAGGCAGAACCTTGACACCTGTGCGTTTCGGGTACTTTTTGTCTACTATTCTGGCAATACTGGCGGAGATGCTGCTGCGGTACTCCTCAGTACCGCGACCTAGATCCGGTTATGATACACCACTCCTCGCCTGGCGTACAACTATCTCGCCTAACCGGCGGATTTTAATAGGGTAGGCGTGCGCCATCGCTCATCACTGTCCCACCGCGCTCATCACTGTCCACCCACTCCACGCCTGGCGGCGTGCACATTCCTTGGCCTGCCGGCGGCTGTCACCTGACTCAGCCGTGTACGCACGATTACATTAAGGTATTATAAGTATTATAGGGTATTATGAGTATTATAATGTAATATAACGTAATATGACGGTGGTGGGACGGGCCAGCTTGTTCTCTTTGGCACAATTTAGTCCCCAAAACACTTGCTTTGATAAGTCGCAGTTTTCTAGTCTGGAATGCATTTCCTTGGGGACACTTCCTTAAGCTATAAGTACCGGTACGCACTCTCTGCATAAGAGGCCAGCCGCTGTCGCCGTAGCAAGTGTCGTAGCCCTCCTCGCCGCCGGCGCAGAGCGCGCTTCTTGTCGTCTTTGGTAGGTTACAAGTCTCTGAAGGCACCACGGGCAACTCCACCTTACGCAGAATCAAACTCTCCGGTTTATCTGTAGGGGAAATACACAAAAGACACACAGGACACCGTGAGCCGCCTCCTTCCTAGGTAACAAGGTCGGCGTACGCCAGACCGCGTCGTGGCGTAACAGGCTTCGCTCATCACGAATCACTGTTCTGCCACTCCAAGCCTGCAAGTAGAACCCTGTGGGACGAATCGGACGCGGCGGCCGTCGCTCTTTCTGCACGGTCGTAACTACGTTCGTGTTCTGGCGTTCAAACGTACTTTTCATTCGCTGAGCGATAGCGAAGCCCTGGACCGACTGGCTCAAAAAGGTTTTGTTTGTTTGTTTGTCCGCGCGATTTCTCGAGAACAGTTAGTCAGAGAATGCTCAAATTTAGACCACAGCTTTCTTGTTCATTGGCTGAGCGATAGCGAAGCACTGGACCCACTGAGAATGAATTGGTGAGGAACAAGGCCCAACTAAGAGCGAGAAGAACCTCTCACTCAAATTTTGGTGAGGATGCTGACCCTGCCCAAATTTGAGTGAGGAACCTCACCCAATTTCGGGTGAGAGGGGCATCCTCGCCCAAATGCTGGCGAGAAAATGCCATTATCTCGCCGAAATTTGGGCGAGAAAACCGTCCTCATCAAAATTTGAGCGAGAAAACCGTCCTGATTAAAATTTAGGTGAGAAAATTATCCTATCAAATCTTTTGCCATATTCCTCACCTCTTCATTTTCAGTGCCGACTGGCTCGAAACCATTTTGTCTGTCCGTTTGTTTGTGCGCGCGATTTCTCGAGAACGGTTAGTCGGAGAATGCTCAAATTTATACCACAACTTTTTTGCATCATATTGGAGTCAACCTCACCTCAGGGGCACCTCAGCTTAAGTGGTTTGTTAGATAATTTTCATAAGTGGTCTAAAATTTAACTTCCGCCAGCTGGGCGAGGTCAGTATGCGCCATGTGCATAGCTTGGGTAAGCACAGACAGGTTGGGGTACCTTAGGACTGGTTGAGCGGCATTAGCAACGAAAAGATAATGTAAGATACGTTCGGAAGCCAGAACATGAGCGTAGTTGCGATCATACGAAAAGAGTGACTTTTTGGCTCCGCAGCAGAGATGGAATGCGGTCCCAGTCTGGACACGAATCCGGTGCTCGGCGCAAGCGGTGCGCACCCAGCGCCGGCACCGCACTTGCGGACCTGGTGCGGATCCCCCGCACTGTAAGAAAGGTTTTTTTTTTGGAAAATTTCAAACAATCGTTTGGAAAAATTCTATCCCAATTTTTTTGGAAATTTTTAACATTTTTTCGGAAAAATCCAAAATATGTTTGAACACGTTTTATTTAATTTCCGTACTATTAATAACTGTTCTATTCACAAAAATCCTGTTTTCATTTTTTGGAAAAATCCAAACTTATTTTTGGAAATTAATGAAAAATGATATGGAAATTTTCTATCCCAAACTGTTTGGAAATTTCCAAAGACGTTTCTTACAGTGGCCTTGGGTCCGGATTGGTCCGCACGACACCTCAGTACCTCAGCCGGCCACGCGGTCGGTGGCCGCTGCAGTCAGCCGGGTCGCTGCGACGGGCGAGCGAGCCCAGCCGCCGGATACGTCCGAATAGCTCTGATCTCTCCGTCCGACTCGCAAGAGAGAACCGGACGCCCCCTCGAGAACAACATATCCCAATTTACTCACCTTCCGTTCTACCCCAGCCTGCGGACCAGAACCTCTTGCCGACGTAATCATAAATCTCTGTGCCGTATGGTATACATATCGGACTCACGAATTCTGCAAGGAAACTAAATTATGAAATGCGCCGCAAAGCAACAGCTTTGCAAACAGGTTCGGCATGAAACTTATTGCACTAAATATGGTTCAACCGGACATTAAAAACACTCAGTAGTATAGCACACTCCGTTAGAACCTTTTTGGAAATTAAAAAAAAAAGTTTGGATTTTTCCAAAAAAAAGTTGGAAATTTCCAAAAGAATTAGGGATACAGAATTTCCTAGCAACTGTTTGGAATTTTCCAAAAAAGTGTCTTACAGTGCACCGTTAGGAAAATCTTGTTCGTGTTATAACACGAAAAACACGAATTGACGATTTTTCGGTGCACTTGCAACACCCGAGCATATATCTCCGAAAGTTTCAATGTACAGGGTGTCCCAGTCAAAAGTGGACAAACGCTTAGGGCAAATACAGTACGCTGTAAGCGTGCAGGATTACCCCATTACCCCCGGTACCAAATCCCTAGGGACCCAAGACCCCCCGGTAAACCAACCCTAAGGATCCTTTACCCCCCCCCCCCTCCCGGTAGGGGGTACAGGATCCCTAGGGTTGGTTTACCGGGGGGAAAGGGTCCCTAGTAATCGATTTCCCCCTACATTTGAAGCGAAGGGGGTACCGGGTTCCTAGGGATATGTTACCCCCGGTACTTGGTCACTAGGGAATCGTTACCCCCGAGGTGACAGAGGGGGGGGGGGGGGGGGGGGTAAATGGTCTCGAGAAACCTAAGCCAACCTAAACTAACCTAACCTAAACCCTGGGGCGTACTAAATCCCTAGGGACCCTTTACCCCCTGTAAACCAACCCTAGGGATCTTTTACCCCCCGCGCGGGGTAAACGCGGGGTTACCCCCGGGGTCACAGGGGGGGGGGGGGGGTAAATGGTCTCGAGAAACGTAAGCCAACCTAGACTAACCTAACCTAAACCCTGGGGCGTACTAAATCCCTAGGGACCCTTTACCCCCTGTAAACCAACGCTAGGGATCTTTTACCCCCCACGCGGGGGGTAAAGGATCCCTAGGGTTGGTATACCGGGCTAAAGGGTCCCTAGGGATTTAGTACCGGGGGTGAAGGGGTACTCTTGCACACTGACACCGGCACGGACCAGACCGGGCCCAGCACCGGAGCTTTTTGAACATTTTGAATGATTTTGTGTCGATTTGTGACGATTTGCGCGAAACACCAGTAAGAGAGGTTAGGAGGTTATGTTGACGCAAATCGTCACAAATCGACACAAAATCATTCAAAATGTTCAAAAAATTATTTTCTATCTTCTGGACCCCTAATCTGTTCAAAGAGTTGCGTGAGATTGCGTAAATCCGAAATTCGCAGCGGAACGTTCTCGCACACATCTAGAAGGCCGCTAGCATGGCTGCCGAGGTCTGCCGAATGGCACTTCCCGCCTCCCGTACGAACTGGAGGGTGACGGGGGAGGTCGAGTGAGGTACGTGGGAACTCGTCAGATCTTCCTCTTTCGATCGGTACCAAGTTTGAACCGCACCGATCGGTTTTTCGGGGAGAAAATTGGCGCAATATTTGGGAAAGCAGCAGATCCGAGGGGTCCCGTTGCGTATCCATAAACCGCTCTTATCTCATGATTCAGAGCAAAATCGTCTTATGAGCTTCTACTTGACTCATATTGGAACCGATGCACCGAGTTGCATTGGTTGCATCAAAATCTGAGGCGGTCGGTGCTGGTCGAAAGAGCTTCGGGTTTTACTCAGGGCCGATCTGATGGCCAGTGTGGAGCCTGACCGGGCGGCGGAACGTCTTGCGGCGCTGGGACCCATTGCCCACTTAAGAGCTACTTAGACCTTGTTTTCTTATTGGACGATTACGATCGAGTTAAACAATGGCAAAGGCCTGCCTACCTGTGAAGGTCACTTTCTCTGCCAGACCCAGAACCGCGATGTCATTCTCCTTAGTGTCGGAACGGTAGGATGGATGCGCCTCGGCCATCGAGATGAGCACGTGCACCTCTGTTGGTCTGCAGCGTCGCCGACCCGCCACCACTTCGCAGGACTCGGTGGACTGGTTCCTGTCGTTTGCGCCCAACACCACGAAAGCCCTGGGCACACAGAGAACAGGCAACGGATGGATGTAACAGACCCACTGTAGAAGATTATGGTTTTTAAACTTCTTTTAAGAGAAACTAAATTAATGAAGAAAACTTCGTAATTAGCGAGCGAAGCGAGCTCACGTTTTCAAAACGGGCCCCGCGACAACTTTGGTCGTGACTCTGTCTGTAACACGCTGACTTTTCAGAAACCCCACGCAACGGATCAGTCTCAGCTTTTGTATTTTAGTTCTATAATAATCGACACACAAAATAACGAGCCACTTTTTCGATTAATTGCGTTTGAAATATTTCGTAGTATTAGCAGAGGTAGAATATGTCATTGCGTGCAGTTGGCACTGCTAGGGCTCAGTGACGTCCCGGCAGCCGTCCGGCTGCCCAGCTGTTCTTGAGCGGCTAATAATGTTTTGGTGATGAAACGATGTATTTTGCCGTCCGTATTCTGTGCAACATAATATTTGGATATGTGATGCAAGATTCCCTGTTGCTGCAGCCGCGGATTGGTACGATGGCAGGTAAGTGACAAGTAGTACGTCGGCTGCGAGTCAGTTCGTGTTTACGTTCCCAGCTGCCGATGTTGACTTCGCGACGAAATAAAATGTATCAAAAAGTAGTGGTTGATTGATTATCGTCGTTCGAGTGCACACGTTACTTTAAAATTCATTTTGTTTCCGCGGGCATCTACTGGAGCGCTGTGTTATGGTTGCATATGTAAAAAATACAGTTGTTTACAAACAATGTTTGGAGGTTCCCGACTGGCAATCGTGAAACTAGCACTGCCCGTGCCAGCACCCGTGCCATTCAGTCGACAAGCAGGGATGTTGGTCACATGCTTAGTAAACGGAATCATCGTACGCACTAGTCGAAGGAGTTTGGCGTAAGTCGAGTTATGCCAGCTAACTCTGTCTCTACCCCTTATTCGCAGGCACTCGCGAAAATTTCCAAATTAACTGCAGCGCTACCCCGCTTTCATGCCATGGTGCGTCGTTCCTCGCGTCAGAATTGGTGTTAGCACGGTGACTTCAAAGAGTGGTGCACACCCTGCAGCAACTCCGTCGATACCCCACGACGCCAACACGGTGCATCACACGCGGTGTTAGCTTTGGTGCTACCGCCTCGATCGGCACCGGTGCCCGAGCCGTGTGCTCACATCGTGACCGCCCGACGGCCCTCCCGCGACCCCCGCACTCGGTGTTAGCTGGAGTGTCAGGGCCTGACTCGCAACGCGTGTTACACACCCAACGGGTGTCCGAACTTCTTTTAAGCACCGTCAGAGGTCGCACTGTTCCTCGAGGGATCCTGGCGAGGATGCGGCGTGCGAAACACTACGAGCTGGTGATTCTTCTTTGTCGCTCTACTCAGGCGGCAACAAGAGAGACAAGGATCGAATTCTCAACTCTGCACTGTTAGAATTTTAGCTGTAAATTAACGGTAAATTCACTGCTATTTTTTTTAATGACGTTACTTGTTAATTGACAAGTAGCTTGTTCATCTACAAGTAGCTTGTTAATTTACAGGTAGCTTGTTAGTTTACAAGTAGCTTGTTAATTTACAGCTGAGTTGTACGTCCCCTGTGATGGCGGTGTCGTCACAAAATAAAACAGTTCAGTTTGCGCATAAAGATTGAAGGTTCACGTCAGTCGTCAACGCATCCTCATGACTAACTCTTTCGCGGACGCTGTTTCGCGATTCTTAACGCAAGGACGCCTTAGCACTCAATTAATTGCTCTCTGCGGCAAAACGTTGCCGATTTCTTGCTGTCATCACGTGATCGCCGCCAGGCTGTTGTTTTCTTGTGAAACGAACAGTGTTGTCAAGTGGTTCGTACTGCTCATTCGTTATTTAACAAGTTCAGCTTTTAAAAAAATTAGCAAGGATTTCTCTGTAATGTTACAGCTTGCACCGTTTCGCATAAAAGCAGACTATGCAATCAAGCTACAGCATTCTTGTAGCGGCTTCAACTGTAATTCTACAACTTTTTCTAACAGTGTGCGTTTCGGATGCTGCCTGCTCGGGGTGTGCTACGGTGGCTGTGTGGGTTACACACAGCCCCGACTGCCCTCACACTATGCGATCCGAAAGACGGAGTGAACCGTGATTATGAAGGCGGTTCTCCGTGGTCGCAGATCACCTGACGCAATGAGTCAGGTGCCGCACCGTTGAACGGCGTATTTAACGCGCCATTCATTAAATAATTTTTCATCTTACCAAGACACCAGAATGAGTGAGGAGGTAGCCTTGTCATGTGGACTAGCCTAGTGGAGGACATCTGATGCTGACAGGACGCTTCAACTGAGGGCTAACACCAGATTAACACCAGGTGTGAGACCGGCGGTTCGCCCGACGAATCTCGCACCAGATTAACACCATGTGTGAGACTAGCGATTGCCCCGACTTCTCTAACACCGGGCTAACACGGCGTGTTAACGATAACCCGCGGTGTTAGCATGGTGTCAGACACGAAGGTAATAATAGCGGGACAACCATGTCAGCACGCGGGGTTAAAAACGTTACATGCGGTGTTAGCCCGGTGTTAAGCTGGGGTCAGCCATTTGCCGATCGGGTTATGTTCCCCTGTGTCTGCCCTGGCTTTTGTTGAAACAGGATTAGTATTCATCATTTGGCCTATTTCATAACCTTTATATTCTTTCTTAATCGCACCATTCCTGCTGTGCTTTATGCCATAACCTATAGCTATAGGAAAGCGATTCTTACTGTACTGTTAGCACTCAGTTGATTTCTCTAATCGCAGCCAACCGACTGAGTGTTTGAAGTACCGTTACAGGCGAACGTGAAAAAATGTATCCTAAAATGATATCATTGATTTGTTGCAGTGCTTCATTCATGCTGTGATGCTGCAAATGTTTGGCGAGACGGATCTCACGGGACATGTCCCCTATCTCAAGTAATGGGGCCATCTCACTTTCTTTGACGTAAGCATTTGTTAACATGCTGTTTATCTATTCTTTTAGCAGAACTAATTATTTTAATTCAAAATTGTGTTATTTCAGGTAAGCTTTGCACGCACATTGGTTTACCTGAAGGTAAATTTATTCTGGGCTGATATTATACTGTTCCACATCTGTTGTTCATTATCTGAAAATATTCTTTTGTGTTGGGTGAAACGTTTGGCTGTGACAGATGTACGGCAACCTCTCATTAGTTTGATTTATGTTTGACATCAATATGCTTTTGTACCCCAGCTAATTTCAATCTCTTTATTGGCTGAGCGATAGCGAAGCCCTGGACCGACTGGGTCAAAAGTGTTTTGTCTGTCCGTGTGTGTGTCTGTCTGTCTGTCGGTCTGTCTGTCTGTCCGCGCGATTTCTCGAGAACGGTAAGTCGTAGAAGGACGAAATTTAGAACATATCTTCCTACTAGCATATCGGAGTCAACCTCACATTTGGGGTACCGTAGCTTTAGTAGTTTCTTAGATAATTTTTACAATTATTATAAAATTTTTAAAAAATGATTAAAAAGATGGACTGCGGAGGCGCGGCCCTATACTTTCCCCTTTCACGGCTAAACGGTAGCCCCCATCAAAATTTGCTATAAGACCGACCTCCCCTGGAATAGGACAGGGAATACAACCACGTGCATGCCCCCCCCCCCCCCTCTCCACACCCCGGGCTCGAGATCCAAGATGGCGGCCATAAGAAGCAAACTTTTGGGAATCATACGAAGCAAACTTTTGGGAATATCTGGAGAACCGAGCCACTTAGAGAGTTGCGGTTTGCGAACCTTGGCAGAACCTTGACACCTGTGCGTTTCGGCTACTTTTTGTCTACTATTCTGGCAATACTGGCGGAGATGCTGCTGCGGTACTCCTCATAGTACCGCGATCTAGATCCGGTTATGATACACCACTCCTCGCCTGGCGTACAACTATCTCGCCTAACCGGCGGATTTTAATAGGGTAGGCGTGCGCCATCGCTCATCACTGTCCCACCTCGCTCATCACTGTCCACCCACTCCACGCCTGGCGGCGTGCACATTCCTTGGCCTGCCGGCGGCTGTCACCTGACTCAGCCGTGTACGCACGATTACATTAAGGTATTATTGTTGGCTGAGCGATAGCGAAGCCCTGGACCGACTGGGTCAAAAGTGTTTTGTCTGTCTGTTTGTCTGTCTGTCTGTTTGTTTGTCCGCGCGATTTTTCGAGAACGGTTCATCGTAGAAAGCTCAAATTTGGACTACATCTTTCTTGCATCATACCAGAGTCAACCTCCTATTTGGGGTACCGTAGCATAAGTAGTTCCTTAGATAATTTTTATTGGCTGAGCGATAGCGAAGCCCTGGACCGACTGGGTCAAAAGTGTTTTGTCTGTCTGTTTGTCTGTTTGTTTGTCCGCGCGATTTTTCGAGAACGGTTCATCGTAGAAAGCTCAAATTTGGACCACATCTTTCTTGCATCATACCAAAGTCAACCTCCTATTTGGGGTACCGTAGCATAAGTAGTTCCTTAGAGAATTTTTACAATTGCTATAAAAATTTTTAAAAAATGATTAAAAAGATGGACTGCGGAGGAGCGGCCCTATACTTTCCCCTTTCACGGCTAAACGGTAGCCCCCATCAAAATTTCCTATAGGATCGACCCCCCCTGGAATGGGACAGGGAATACAACCACGTGCATGACACCCTCCCCCCGCCACACCCCGGGCTCGAGATCCAAGATGGCGGCCATAGGAAGCAAACTTTTGGGAATATCTGGAGAACCGAGCCACTTAGAGAGTTGCGGTTTGCGGCGCTGGCCATCGTAGCGGTAGGGTATAGGGATCGATTGACAATGACACCGGGCTCGAAGCCACGCACCCCGTCCTCGAGAGCCACTTTCCATCCCATGAACGGTACGGCCTAGCGACATGCGGTTTTCGACATTGGCCTCTGCGGGCCGCGGCAAAGCGAAACAAGGACACCACACCAGGATCACCTCTCTCCAGACCACGCACCCCGTGCTCGAGAGCGAACTGCTATCTTTCGAACGGTATGAGCTACTGACATACGGTTTTCGACGTTAGCCTATGCGGGCCGCGGCAATGGGAAACAAGGGCACCACGCCACTCCTACCGCTCTCGAGACCTTTTACCCCGTCCTCGAGAGCCACATTGAAAAACCACTGTAACTCGAGAACCAAGTCACTAAGAGATATGCGTTTTGCGGCACTGCAGAAGGCATGGAGAGGGGAGGGGGCTGTGAACGAGTACAGCCACTGGTCTCGAGACCAGGGACCCCGTCCTCGAGGGCCACATAAAACGACCGCTGAAACTCGAGACCTAAGTGACATAGAGGAATGCGGTTTGCGGCACTGCACAAGGCATCGTAGGGGTATGGCGAATGCATAAAACCTCCGGTCTCGAGACCCCGTCCTCGAGAGTCATGGAGCAGCGGATCAGTGACTCGAGTGGGTTACGCTCGATTAGGTTAGGTTAGTGGAGGCCTGGGTAGGTTAGGTTCAGGCAGGTAAGGGTAGGTCAGGAAAAGGGTGAGCGGCAGCGTAGCTGCGACAGCGACGCCCGCAGGGCGTCCTACTGACTGATTGGTCCCGCAGGGTCGTACTCGTCGCAAGACAGCCGCCGGCAGGCCAAGGTAGGCGTGCGCCAGGCGTGGAGTGGCGGAACAGTGATTCGCGATGAGCGAAGCCTGTTACGCCACGACGCGGTCTGGCGTTCGCCTACCTTGTGTTTCAGGACACAAGGTAGCACAAGTAGTTCTTTAGCATGCGCATGCCATATGCTCTTTGATGTTTGAATCTGAAATCTTTATCGTCGATCATCTGTAGTTGTAAATGTGAGTTGCTACTAAACATCATGTGAATATGCAAATGTGTATTGGGACTTATTTATCATCCGAACGTGTTATATGTATCATTAATATTTTTTTCCTTTTTCCAGACATTCCAACCAGTGCCAACATCAGTAGGCAATCAACATGATGTATCAATCTTCATATATATACAGTGGCGTCAACCCTTAGTATAAGGACATTTTCCATATTATGTTTCAAGGCGTATGTGAAGCCGAATTGCCTAACCGTTCAGGATGAAATTGGGAAACCATATCGTAGTGATTTCCGCTACAATTCGGGCATTTGCCCTTCTTAACCCGTGCCGACGTTGCGTACGGACAAGAGCCAGACTATCCGTGTGACTGAAGAAAGGAAATACGGCGTATTTTTTCCATACCGTTAGACAGGGTAGGCGTACGGCAGACCGCATCGTGGCGTAACAGGCTTCGCTCATCGCGAATCACTGTTCCGCCACCTCACGCCTGGCGCACGCCTGCCTTTGGTCTGCCGGCAGTTGTCACCTACTGTTATATTCTAGCGGCCGAACGTTTTTCACATTAACAGGTCTACCCTGCCCTTTCCTTCCGAAGCCTAACCTAACCAAGCCCCAAATATCCCATCATAACCTTGCCTGAGCCAAGCCAAAAATTTTAGCGCATCTGTAAAACTTGTCTAAGAAACCGCTTGAGCTTCGGTGCCCCTGAGGTGACTCAGGTAGGATGCAAGAAAAAGAGAGTTGTAGTTTGACACAGACAAACCATTTTTGGCCTAATCGGGTAAGGGCATCGCTATCGTTCAGCCAAAATAAAGTCATTAAGGGTGTACCGGCTTACTTTTTTTTATTTCATAAATCGACAGTTCTGAATACGCTGATTCTAATGGTATGTGTCTGTCCTTCCTAGCCCGTCTAGTTTTTGCTCTAGAGGCGTCCAAACATCCGTTTTTTCCACTTTTTGAGCCAGTCAAACTCGAGAATTTGAAATGGTATCACGACGAGACTTCCCATAAACATAGTACTTTACTTGGACTGTGTTTTGAAATGTTTTTCGTGTCAGTGCGATTTCCAGGAAGGCTCCTGGAATCATTTGAAAGTCGGCCGATATCGGAAAAGGTTTTTAAGTGGAAGGCAGCGAAAGACCAAGTCGAAATTATATTCAAAACATAGCCTCATTCTTCCTCTACAAGATGAGACCAATACCATATTTGTGAGTCGACTGCAATTTGAGTTTGACTGGCTCAAATGCAGGCCTTTTTCGAGTTCCAGGCATGAGTAGAGAGAGACAGACTACACCTTCTCTCTCGCACGTGGCGGGGTGAGGAGGTGCGTGGTGCGGGGGAGCCGTCCCTCCCCCTCCTCCCACCGCTGTGACAATGCGCGACGTCTGCCGGAGGACCGGAGCCCGCTAAACATTACAATAGACGGATTCGACGCGCCCCGTCCTTTTAAACCTGACGGAGAACCGAATCTTGACTGCCAAATTTTTAACACTTGCAAGTCACACTATCGTTTTCGCCGCCTCGTGGCAGTGTGATTTCGTTTTTGAATCGTGATCGTGCGAGGTTTTAGAGCCGACTTGTGGTTGCCAAAAATCCGGAAGAAGAGCGAAACTGACCCAAACTCTGGTCCGGAAAGCCGGAGCTGGACGGTGACACCGACTTCGGCGGTGTTGCAGCGGCGTTGCCACCTTGGCTGTTGGGGAGGAGGTGGTCAGCCTACCCACCCCTCCCACCCCCACTTTTGACTAATAAGCGTGACGATTCCGAGAGTACGAGAGGACCTGCACACCCTTAATTAGCAGCAAGGGCTGCTTATGAATGTAAATGGCTGACGCATCATCTTGCGAAAATGGTTTAGTAATTTTAAAGGTAGGCGTACGGCAGACCGCGTCGTGCGTGGCGCAATAGGCTTCGCTAGTGGTGGATGAGTTTCAGTGAACGTGCCAAGTACTTACAGTTCTTCGCGCAGGCAATGTGCTGCAGTTAAAACGTGCCTCTCGCTGATAAGGGATCCACCGCACCTTCCTTGGTATTGGTTATGGTCCTTGTCTGGAACACACCGGTTGGAATTGCTCAGCGAAAATGTTGTTCATTTACGGGAGGTCTCACACTCTTTTCGGATGAGCGTTAACGAAGTCCTTCCCCTCCCTTTGAAAAAATTATTAGTCTGGCTTTCTATCTTCGTTTCTGCCCGCGCGACGGGCTGAAACGGTCCGTGAAGCGGAAGGAGGGGAAGGCGGGATAAATTTCGGTGAACCGAAATCAAATTCAGGCAACGAGTAGAGTACTCGAGGACCAGTATACAGGGTGTAGAAAAACGTAGTGCAAAAAATTCAAGGGTAGACGGGTCTCGATATACACTGGCGACCAAAATTAGCGGTCCACTAACGGCGGGCGCTGTAATTTCTAAGTTTTTGAAGGTAGAACCTTGAAATTTGCTACAGGCCTGCCTCGAACCTTTGACTCGAGCCTCTGAAAGCGGCAACACCAGGTGCCGCCCCCTCTGGTAACAGCCACCCCTAACGCGCGGCGGGGTGGAAAAACGCCGAAAGAGGGCGTCAGAAAACACCGATAAGGAGGTCCAATGGGGGTAAAACTTCGTTTACCAGTTCAATAGACCCCGGGTGACAAGGTGACATCACAATTTGAACGGTCGTTCAAACCCACCCCCCACCCCAGTTACCCCCACCCCCTACGGGGGGTGAATTTTTTTGTCACCAAAAATGAATTGCACGTCATGCAGGAGCCTTCGGGGCACATGCCCGTCTGTTTTTCTCCCCGATAGGACGAACCCTTTGACCGCAACCCCTAAAAAACCAAAAGACATTTTTGAAAATTGAGGTTTTTTTGTCCTTAAATGCATTTCAGAATCGAAAAAAAAAGCTAGAAAAGGTGTGCAGGGCCTGTGCCAATACGGCCCAATCGAAAATTTCCATCCGAAAAAAAATTCACCCCCTCGTATGGGGTGGCTACCCTTAACCCCTGCCCTGCCGCCCCCAAAGTGCGGAGGTGAATTTTGGACCCAGCGCCAGATGCGCCTTGTCCAGGGCCATCAGCACACAAAATTTGAAGTCGCTCGTCCGATCCGTTCTCGCGCTACAGCCAAAAAACCTCGAAAATCAAGAAAACCCACCCCTAAAAGTCACCCCCGATACCGCCGAACTGAGTAGGGGTAGCAAATCGTTTCGAGCGGCGCAGGGTGTCCCAAACCTTTGTCTTGAAGGGCCCGGACGGCCAAACCGCTGCGGCCACCGGAAGGTCCTGAAAAAGCCCGTCACCCGGGACTCTGTACCGGGGACCACTGCACCGGGCGGCCGCCGCCGCGCCCGGAGCGCCGGGAGGGCAGGCCACCGGTGAGGCACCAAGCAAACGTCTACTCGCCGGTTGGGACGGGATCAGGAGCCGGCCGAGCGGCGCGGCGCGGCACGGCCGATCCAGTCCCTGCCGGCGAGTAGACGTTTGCTTGGTGCCTCACCGGTGGCCTGCCCTCCCGGCGCTCCGGGCGCGGCGGCGGCCGCCCGGTGCAGTGGTCCCCGGTACAGAGTCCCGGGTGACGGGCTTTTTCAGGACCTTCCGGTGGCCGCAGCGGTTTGGCCGTCCGGGCCCTTCAAGACAAAGGTTTGGGACACCCTGCGCCGCTCGAAACGATTTGCTACCCCTACTCAGTTCGGCGGTATCGGGGGTGACTTTTAGGGGTGGGTTTTCTTGATTTTCGAGGTTTTTTGGCTGTAGCGCGAGAACGGATCGGACGAGCGACTTCAAATTTTGTGTGCTGATGGCCCTGGACAAGGCGCATCTGGCGCTGGGTCCAAAATTCACCTCCGCACTTTGGGGGCGGCAGGGCAGGGGTTAAGGGTAGCCACCCCATACGAGGGGGTGAATTTTTTTTCGGATGGAAATTTTCGATTGGGCCGTATTGGCACAGGCCCTGCACACCTTTTCTAGCCTCTTTTTCGATTCTGAAATGCATTTAAGGACAAAAAAACCTCAATTTTCAAAAATGTCTTTTGGTTTTTTAGGGGTTGCGGTCAAAGGGTTCGTCCTATCGGGGAAAAAAACAGACGGGCATGTGCCCCGAAGGCTCCTGCATGACGTGCAATTCATTTTTGGTGACAAAAAAATTCACCCCCCGTAGGGGGTGGGGGTAACTGGGGTGGGGGGTGGGTTTGAACGACCGTTCAAATTGTGATGTCACCTTGTCACCCGGGGTCTATTGAACTGGTAAACGAAGTTTTACCCCCATTGGACTTCCTTAACGGTGTTTTCTGAAGCCCTCTTTCGGCGTTTTTCCACCCCGCCGCGCGTTAGGGGTGGCTGTTACCAGAGGGGGCGGCACCTGGTGTTGCCGCTTTCAGAGGCTCGAGTCAAAGGTTCGAGGCAGGCCTGTAGCAAATTTCAAGGTTCTACCTTCAAAAACTTAGAAATTACAGCGCCCGCCGTTAGTGGACCGCTAATTTTGGTCGCCAGTGTATGTAACATTTTAGCAAATGCAACGCCTGTCCTAGGAGGCACCGCTTGCGAGAGAAACGCGAAAAACAAAGATTCGCCTGCGGGTGACAACTGGCAACCCTCGTTACACTCGGGGTGTGTGGGTGGCCTTCCTGCCAGGTTTCGCTCCCTTGACATATAGAGTACCGAGCAGGTGGACCGAGCGGAGACGTGTCAACGCTTTAGTCACCTCAACCGGCTATCACTGTCTAGCGCCACTCGACTCTTCGTTCCTGACTGACAGTCTAAACATGGACCACTTTGGCGAGTACGTTCACGGCAACTGCCCGTCGGTTCCGTGAGACGGGGATCCCTCAACCGCCGAGGTCACCAGGGCGGGAGTCGCTCACGTCAGGACGTCAGGTTTTGATGTCAGGTGGAGACCCTAACGACCAGTACCCGCGTCCTTCTGTCTGGAACGCGTCGGCTAGGCTGGCGTTGCGCATAAACGCGCCTTGCTTCCAGCCCATTGCCGCCGGTGTCAGCGTGCAAAAGTACCCCCTTACCCCCGGTACTGAACCCCTAGGGGCCCTTTACCCCCGGTATACCATCCCTAGGGATCCTTTACCCCCCACGTGGGGGGTAAAGGATCCCTAGGGTTGGTTTACCGGGGGTAAAGGGCCCCTAGGGTTGGTTTACCGGGGGTAAAGGGTCCCTAGGGTTGGTTTACCGGGGGTAAAGGTTAGGTTAGGTTAGTTTAGGTTAGCTTAGGTTTCTCCCGGGGGGTAACGAATCCCTAGTGACCAAGTACCGGGGGTAACATATCCCTAGGAACCCTTTACCCCCGTGGCTTCAAATGTAGGGGGGTAATCGATTACTAGGGACCCTTTACCCCCGGTAAACCAACCCTAGGGATCCTGTACCCCCTCCTCCGGGGGGGTAAAGGATCCCTAGGGATGGTTTACCGGGGGGTCATGGGTCCCTAGGGATTTAGTACCGGGGGTAAGGGGGTAATCCTGCACGCTTACACCGGCAGCACCATCACCAAGATGCATGTCGGCGTACACGGGCCAGAGGTGGCGGTTCATGTTTGGACTGTCGCCTGGTCTCAAGGCACCTGAAGTCCTTTCTGGACACCCAGCTATGGATAGCCTCATACTTTTAATGATGTAGCCTGTGCATCTGTTGGACACGTTTTCGGCGGCGTCTATTTCATGATGTCCATACACTAGACGCCTTAGTAAGCCTGGTCCGAGACCTTTTCCCCACAGACTTGTTGGTGGATCAACAGCTCCATAGGCGTGCAGTGCAAAGGTGTCCAGAAAGGTGGCGACTTAGGGTGCCCAGAGACCAGGCGAGTCAGGCCGCCGGGTCAGGCGACCTAAGTCGCCTGGTTTCTCGACATCTTGGATTTACAGTGTATCGCTGTCTTACCGCGATAGAAAAGCTGCGCCATCCACGGAAACTCTCCGTCCTTTGCCTGCTTGCCCCCGTGCATGCGGTCGTGATAATCATAACGCGGGTATCCGCACACATTCAGCTGCTGCAGTGTAGTTGAATCTGCACAGAGAAACGAAGACAATAAGCCAGTTTTCCTCCGCGGCACAGTGGTGTGAAACGCCTGTTTTCGACAATATTATGGCAGTTATGGCAAAGCTACTCTTCTGCAGTGCCCATCGCAGTATTTTCTGTACAACACGCCGCTGTTATATTATGACAAATTAGCATTAATGGCAAACTATGGCACGCATTTTGTGGCGGATATGGAATATTACGGCATACTGTGGGTTATGGTGCATTATGTCAATTTACGTCGAATTATGGCATATTATATTGTGGCATATCGAAATTATGGCACGCCGTACATCTCACTTTCACTGCTTGAAAAGGACTCCACATCGAGCCATCATATCAAATTTGGGCAAAACCCGTCCAGAATAGTGGGAGATGTGGGTTTTGCGCAGGCGCTCTAGACCACTGTAGGCGGGAGCAGGACGCTCGGGACTGACATCGTTCCGTTTCCCCAGGTGGCTTTTATTGTGACTCCACGAACGGAACCGTAAGAAGAAATCGTGTCAGCTCCGAAATACCCCTCCGCATTTCGAGCTCCGAAAGACCCCACGGACTTAAACATTCACTTCAGCCTGCTTAATGGAGGGTGGATGTTAAGGTCACGGTTTCTTTACTTTTTATTTTAGCAATAGCGAAGAAGGATATCCTACGACTAGAAGGAAGAGGTAAAGTGCTGATTGTGTTGCGCGGGGTGAATTGTGATGATTGTACTGTACTCACCAACGAAGCTCACCGGCATGGTGGAGTGTTGGTTAAGCGGTAGTACTATCAACGACACCTTCCGTATGTCGACAGGGAAGAAAATGGCCTTGTCGGGATGCCCATACCGCCAGATTCTGACCACGGGGCCCATGCGTTGCCCTTGGATCACCACCTCGCCGTCCGGGAAAGGCTCGCCGGGGACCTGGACGTGTGTGAGATGATGTGACACGTAATGAATGACGGACACTCAGTTCGGGGCTGGGCCGCTTCGTGTCAACTTACAGGGAACCCGCGGCACTGCGAGGTCTGCCAACAATCTTGAAATTTCACACCGCCCAGCCAGCCAGCTCCGAACGCTGGAATATCTTTAACCCATGTACCGTCGCATTCACGATCGTCACAAATTAACAAGCCGATCGCCCCGCATTCCCTCTTGAACTCAACACGCGCAGTGAAGGTACCATCGCCAACCACGGCCGCGGCAGGGACTGAAATCACAGGGCCCAAAAAAAAACTATTTACACGAAAACAGAACAAAATATGAAAGGCGCCAGATGCACACTTAATTTCAATGTACAATTTCAATGTACAGATCTGAGCCTGGTATAATGTACAATAAAATGTATAAATTTGTACATTGTAATGCACTAGATTTTTCAAACTTGTACATTGTAATGCACAATAAACGAACGGTAAAGGAAATTCACAACTATTGTGCATTGAAATTGTACATTACATGGCACCAAAAAAAGTACATTAACATTTAGTGTGTAGGTTTGCACACACAAACACTGTTAAAAATTTCAACGGCAAAACCTTACGGTACTCGCCGTTAATTTTCACCGGGCCTAGACCGTAATCCTGATGACGGTCGAGACCGTATTTTTAATGTTACGGTGAATGCTGTAACAGGACTCACCGTTGCGGTGTGCGACGTTAATAACAGTACGGTCCGGACCGTAGGGTTTCACCGTACCGCTACGCCAATACCGATGTTCGTCTATTGAACTAATGTGGTAAATGTCTACGGTCTGGACCGTATTTAGATTCTTACGGTGTACACCGTATCGCTGAATCCTGTTACAGAGTACACCGTAATCATATAGACGGTCTTTACCGTAGATTGTATGTACGGTCCGATCTGTGTTCACAATTTACGGTGTTTACCGTAAGGACACCGTAAATGGTTACAGGATTTCTTAGAGTGAATGCTTACGTACACTGGCGACCAAAATTAGCGGTCCACTTTTTCCGAAGTCCGCCATTTCGTTGCTAGTCGACCTAGAGAGCTGAAACTCCGTGTAAGCACGTGCCAAAGGTTCATCTTCGAGGTCCCTGGACGCCAATTTTATTGGTTCACTCTAAGGGGTGGAACCACCCCCTTAGCTGCGACAATGTCGAAAATCGCCGCGAAGGGCGCCGATAAAACCCATGTGGCGGGCAGAAATTGTCAATTTTTCAGTCGGCGTGAACTCATGGACCATTGAAGCTGCTGATTCCTGAATTTCGACCCCCTACGGCCATCCCTTAATTTTGGAGGGGGTGGGGGTAGTTTTTGAGCTAGGGGTCGTAGAGTTTCGAAATTGATCGCAAAGGGTAGCAGAGGGCTCAGGAGTGTCAAAAATAGCCGGCCCTACTCAAATCGACACCATAAAAGTGTAATAAACTCGAAAAAACTGAAAAATTAGACTTGTTTTTACTGTCAGTTTGCGTCCCTCTACCGCCGCTCTCAGTCGAGTTCGGGTGGTGCGCGAGACGGTTTTTTACAGTTCGAACCTTTACAAACTAGGCCCCAAACGTAGAACTCAAAATCTCGACGGCTTCAACCTTGAAACTACAGGGGTGCATACCCCTGCAAGCGATTTTCAAGAAAAGGCAGTTTTTGAACCGAATTTTATGGCACGCAAATTGCGCGAACATTGACCACAGCCACTGGAATCATCGAAAAAGTGCCAGGCGCGTTCGTTAGGGTGCTTCAAAAAAATTAGATTTTGAAAATACGGACAGAACCTGATAGACGCATGTCTCAGATAGCCCTACACCAAAATTTAACGATTTTGGTCAACTTTTACCCGGAGCGCAAGGCAAAAAACGAGGCCGTACCTACTCCCCCGTACTGAGAGCCGCCATCTTCTCGACGTCCTTGTGACGTCATGCGTCTCCGGTGGACGATGCCGTTTGGTGGCTCCATTCTCAAGGGTGTCTCCCACCCCTGCAAACACAGTTTGGACTGTTCGGAAAATTGCCGCGGCACGCGCACTTCGGAAAATGTGTGAAAAGTTAAGGCAAGAGGGAGAGGGGTAAAGGGGAGGCAGGTGCCGGATTTCTTCGAGGCGGTTCAAGCCTGTCCCACGGGGTATCTAACAACCTACTCTGATCCAAAATGTCGCTCAAGTGGAGCCCTCAAATGGAGAAAACCCCTGTTTCCGCCTGGGAGGTAGGCAGACATTGGACAGACGTGTCAGTCAGCTGCCTACCCCCCAGGCGGAAACAGGGTTTTTCTCCATTTGGGGGCTCCACTTGAGCGACATTTTGGATCAGAGTAGGTTGTTAGATACCCCGTGGGACAGGCTTGAACCGCCTCGAAGAAATCCGGCGCCTGCCTCCCCTTTACCCCTCTCCCTCTTGCCTTAACTTTTCACACATTTTCCGAAGTGCGCGTGCCGCGGCAATTTTCCGAACAGTCCAAACTGTGTTTGCAGGGGTGGGAGACACCCTTGAGAATGGAGCCACCAAACGGCATCGTCCACCGGAGACGCATGACGTCACAAGGACGTCGAGAAGATGGCGGCTCTCAGTACGGGGGAGTAGGTACGGCCTCGTTTTTTGCCTTGCGCTCCGGGTAAAAGTTGACCAAAATCGTTAAATTTTGGTGTAGGGCTATCTGAGACATGCTTCTATCAGGTTCTGTCCGTATTTTCAAAATCTAATTTTTTTGAAGCACCCTAGCGTTCGTTTCCATGGATTTTGTGGCCTGTAAGAGTGATTGTTTGGATGTCACGCTTTAACAATGGGGTGTAAGAGTCTATGCTACAGCAATTTAAAGGTTGAAGCCGTCGAGATTTTGTGTAGTCTGTTTGGGGCCTTGTTTGTAAAGGTTCGAACTGTAAAAAACCGTCTCGCGCACTACCCTAACTCGACTGAGAGCGGCGGTAGAGGGACGCAAAGTGACAGTAAAAGCAAGACTAATTTTTCAGTTTTTTCGAGTTTATTACCCTTTTATGGTGTCGATTTCAGTCGCGCCGGGTATTTTTGACACCCCTGAGCCCTCTGCTACCCTTTGCGATCAATTTCGAAACTCCACGACCCCTAACTCAAAAACTACCCCCACCCCCTCCAAAATTAAGGGATGGCCGTAGGGGGTCGAAATTCAGGAATCAGCAGCTTCAATGGTCCATGAGTTCACGCCGACTGAAAAATTGTCAATTTTTGCCCGCCACATGGGTTTTATCGGCGCCCTTCGCGGCGATTTTCGACATTGTCGCAGCTAAGGGGGTGGTTCCACCCCTTAGAGTGAACCAATAAAATTGGCGTCCAGGGACCTCGAAGATGAACCTTTGGCACGTGCTTACACTGAGTTTCAGCTCTCTAGGTCGACTAGCAACGAAATGGCGGACTTCGGAAAAAGTGGACCGCTAATTTTGGTCGCCAGTGTACAATGTTGTGCAAAGCTACGCACGAAACTAAACATGCATATGGTTCGTGCGTAGCTATGCACAACATTGTACACAAGTATTTAGTGTGCATTGCGATGAAAACGCGCCATTCGGAAACGAGATACAACCAAAAATGTGAAAATGATAGATTTTCGACGTACGAACGTAGTTGCTCTGTTTTACCTGTGAGTCAAGGTAGCCCCCGTCGCCTAGGGTGTTTCAAGAAAATTAAATTCTCCTCACACATGGTTTATTTGACGCCACTAGGTCTAAAATGGACATGTTCCAATTGAATATTCCAAATATTCCGCATATTCCGAAATAGACAATTTCGTTGTGACTGGTGACGTCACTGAATCCGGTGAGAAGATGAAAGGAAAAACAAGCGCAGACCCACTGCGCATGCGCAGCCGACA